>VNJW01010530.1:0-44965 GCA_008042615.1 Drosophila auraria | reverse complement strand
TATTCAATAAACATGATTTTAACGGCCTTTCCAAAATGAAAACGTTTGTCCTGTTGTTTGTCTGTTTGTCGATTTTTTTGTTTTAGACTCCTGGAACTACTTTTACTTTATTAAACAGCTCAAAATCGGCACGCTGCCTGTTTTGCCTTTTTAAATTTTTCAGCTAGGTGCCGATTTTGAAACTAATTAAACAAATTGTAAATTGTTTTGTTTAAATAATTATTAATCGTCACAAAATTTGGTATCAGAAATTTTTTGAGTTGAATGTGCCATCGTCACTTTTATCTCACCTCGTTAAGAGGTGTTTTTGTTTGATATGTTAATTATTATCGATATTTCAACCAAACACATGAAGATATTCGATAGTCCCACGATAATTTAATCAATAGTTGGGTCGGTTGCATAGTAAATAGAGGTGGAGAAACATCGCTTCTCGCGGTCGTCGATTTAAATTTAAAAAAAAAAAATATTGATGCTAAAAACATCGATGAGCAATGATAAATTTAATATAATTTAATTTTAATATTAATTTACCTATCGCTCTTAATTATGCTATATGAATATTATAATAGAACCATTATTATAAAATTATGTCCTGAACATATATGTAGACATGTGTTGAAAGACAGCAAAGCTATATTATTTCCTATTAAAAATTATTGTCTATTAATTTTCCGATTGTCCCTATGGCAGCAATATATGATATAGTCGTTCGATCTGGCTTGTCCCGACTTATCAATTTATGGCAAAAAGAATACTATCTGCAAAGATTCGCCCAGATAGGTTAAAAAACTGAGAGACTAGTTTGAACCGGACGCTACCCCTACTTTGGGGATGAGACGGAAACATCGATAGTCGCCAGAAAACATAAATGTTTCAAAAAATCTGAAAAAAATCGGCGCATCGATGTTTCTATCGATGTTTCTCCACCTCTAATGGGGAACGAAAAGTTGACGTCGATGACTTTTGGGAACAATAGCTTTATTTTTTCCACAGTCGTGGAATCGAGCGGACGTATGCTCCGGTAGTCTCACTTAATTTTACTCTTGTTTTTGCATGCATTCAGCCATTTTGGTATCTTTTCTTATTTTTGGCTTAAAACCGAAATATTTATTTAATTATATATTCATTTTAGATTTTTATTTATTCAGTCAAGCTGGAAGGTTCACCGCACTCGAGAACGAATAGAAAACGCACTCGAGAAAAAAGAAAACTTAAACCTATTTATTATTGTAAGATAATTATTTTTTTTTTTGTAAGACAATTAAAGTTTAATCTCCTTAATTTCCTTTTGTTTTTGAATTATTTTGTTATTTTTGTTTTTTCTTGATTTTATTGGCTTCTTTTGACCCGAGTAATACGAACTCCATGACGACAACGGGTACGGACATCCTTCAGGTAGACCGGACAGGACAGGATTTCGGATTTAGGTCCAGCCCGGGAACCCATCCGGACGTACACTCCGGTTGTTTCACTTTATTGTACTCTTCTTGTTTTGGCTTGGCCTTGTAGGCTCTTCTTATATTTGGCACAACCATTACTGATCAAAGCCGTTAATATTTATTTAATTGTTTATTAATTCTTGTTTTTTTTTTCTTTTATTATAACCGTCGGTTGCCGCAGAACGTCATCCAAGCTGGGGTGAAGCTCATCAGAAGCTGTTGGGGATAAAAACGTCAGTCAGATCTGGGCAACAAACTAAAAACTTTTGACTTTGATTTCTTTTTTTTTAAATTTGTATAACTATAACAGTTTAATCTCACTTCATTTTACTCTTGTTTTTCCATGTATTCAGCCATTTTGGTATCATTTCTTATTTTTGGTTAAAAACCGAAATATTTATTTTGTTATATATTCATTTTAGATTTTATTTATTCAATCAAGCTGGAAGGTTCAACGCACTCGAGAGCGAATAAAACAGAAAATTGAAACCTTTTGGCCTCGCTCCTTATTTTTTTTGTAAAGCCATTACAGTTCAATCTCCTTAACTTCTTTTTTGTTTTTAATTAAATATTTTATTTTGTTTTCTTCATTTTATTCGCATTGACTCGCGTAATTCGGACTAAACGCTGTAAGAGGGCTTCAACACGTCCGAATTTTGGTTCGACTTCAGAGTGATATTAATAAATCTTTAAGAATCACCCCCTCTATTCTTGTAACAGAATAATTATAATTTTAAATTAATATTGAAATTTTGCAGGCCTGTGTGGTTAAGGGTCAAATCTTCAAATCTTCATAACTTCTTTAAAAATCATCGCAGACCAATTTGGTAACCTTGATTTACATAGAATCCTGACATGAAGGAATCTGACTGGAAATAGTTGAAATTTTGCAGGTCTGTATAATCGTCATTTGCGGGAAGTTGTAATTGTCTTATTTCAGTCAAAGATATCTGCGGCTGAAGTACATCGGGATCTCCAACAAAGTTAACGGAGGTGAATAAGGGTCAAGAACCTTCGAAAATGGTGAATTGGAGACGATGTTCGAGGAGGACTGATCGTCATCGACTCCTCATGATTCGGAAATCAAACGGAAGACCTTGCTTTATAATTGGGAGTCACAAGCCGATTAATGCATTTGAAACTATTTCCTTACAACAAAATATAATTTTCACGAGGAACATTTATTTGTTAATAAACTATTATTTTCCTTTTAAGCTATAATTGCACGTGCCCCCTCTTTTTTTTGACTTACCTTACCTGTTTAATTTTCATACCTTGGAGTGATAGTAATAATTTCCTTCAACTTAAATATTTGCACTGCCACAACCAACTCTTCCGTAATTTCCTATGCAAATAGCCCTAATTTCCGATAGCTTCCATAAAGGGAGCTGGAATAACGAAATCAGCCATAACGATTGTTTGCCAAACAACAATAGAAAAATCAAAATAAATCGGGTTATATCGGCTGTGTGTTGTGCTTCTGCTGTATAAACAGCCTTACTACGCAGCCGAGCTAAGTGCAAACAATAAATTAAATTACACGATTATACATTGACTGGTGTTTGATGCCGCTTTTATTTACTTGCTAAAGATTCGCTCCTGCCATCTTATAGCATTTATCATTAACCTCGGCCGACAAGGCGAAAACCCCCTCGAAGACCCCTTTTGCAATCTCTCTCTCTTTAATTGCGCATCTCGTCGCTTCTTGGCTGACATCTGGTGGCCTGCCTGCCCTTCGTCCTTGCCCAAGTATTCCCTCTTCTGCTTTGGCCCGAGCACTTTTTTCGGTTAAAATGAAAATCAATAAAAAGCTCAATGACGTCAGCCGTCCAGACACACACACACAACATCGGAAAATGCTGGAGGCAAAGGCAAACAGCTCCCGGCTCTCCCAGACTCCGCCTGCCGCTTCACCCGCCCACAGAGAGTTCTCTCATCTCCGCCGGAAATCCAATTGCTCCCGTTCGTGTGTGTGTGTGTGTGCGCGAGTGTGTGGGTGTTGTGGTGTTCTGGTAAGTGTGTGTGTGTGTGGTTGTGCTACAAAGCCAAAGACGTTGCACGTGAGCAGGCTATCAGCAATGGAGAAAAAGTTTCGACAGCCAGAGACCCGTTTATGCCTTTGTACTCTGCTTTTATGCACAGAGAAAAATTATATTTTTTAATGTCTAATTATTGGACTTTGTAAGAGGAATATCATTTAGATATATAGATAAAATATATGTCGATAATATTATTTATCTTTACCGACCTCTTATTTCCTACTGTGAAATTAAGCCGATTATGACCTCGATTTAGCTTTAACCCTTCACAATAAAGATAATAGTATTATAGTAATACAGATTAAAAAAAAATAGACACTTCGTAAAATCAAATCATAAATTATAACAATGTTGGGTTCGCCATTATTCGCAGGACTTATTTCTATAAACTCTTAGGAAAATAACAGTCTGCCTTATACATTTTCAGTAATATTTATCTCTTAAAAAATAGCCATTATTAACTTTCAAAAATAAACTAAGTTAAATATTTCAGTATTTCAATTATATATTAAATATAATTATATATATTTGTGTAATGTTTTCTCTTACCTCTCACTATTCCCTATTTCCTACTACTATACCAAACCTTTATATCTCTGATAGCCATTTTTATCTTATACTATACTTATATATTTTCTAACGAGACTATAAAACATTCATTAAAAATGGGAAGAGGAATTAAAGAAATAAAAAGATATACAATTCTTATAAATATATACATTATAAAAAAAAGTAACATTTTTATTCCAACTCTCTATCTTATCACATGTCGTGATGCCGTTGCCGTAAACTCTTGTAAAGTTTATAGTACATTTTTTCCTCTGTGTTGTTCACGAACAGCATAAAAGGAAATGCATGGTAGCTGAAAATGGGCGAGGGCTGGAATGGAAAGCTGGGCTGGAGTGGCTCTGACAATTTACGCCAAATCTCATGATGGCTGCGATAAGCTGACAGATAAACCCGAGAGCAGCAACGACAACTCAAGTCAATGCAACAGGAGAGAAGGAATTTTTGTAGGCTTTGTGTCGTGGATATTTTTGACAAGCACGTGATGCGTTAAGGTCGAGCGTTGAGTATCTAAATATAAATTTGACTTATATGGATTTATAAAGGCACATCACTCTGCGGATATAGGAAAACAAAAATATTTCAAGGCAACAGAAGAATAAGAAAATACATATGTGGAAGAAGGAAAGGGATTGGGGTATGAATAAATGAATAAACTAAGGACAAAGGCTTCAGAGATTTCCCTACTGGTTAGCAAACCCTATTAAAAAGAGTATCCATTGATTTAAATATGGAATACTCAATAACATAGCTATATAAAATGGTTGATGGAAAATTAGGTGCAGAAAACTATAGTTATATATATAGTTTTGTTTTCTAAATTTAAAATATTTATTTATTTAAAAATACCAATAAGAAATGCGTAATCTTAAATGTATATTTTAAAACCTATGCACTCAATGTTTATTTAAACTTTTTTAAGGCCTATTAAGCTCGTCTTATTTTCAACGCAGCCGTATCGCCTTCCCCGCATCACGTGTCAGTTCCGCAAAAGTATGCAATAAAAAGTGATTCGTTCCAATTTGGCGCTGCTGCACTGCAACCCCCACCCTTTGCGAAATGCATTGAAAAATTGTTTTCTTTTTTGGCAACGGACGCGGCGGGGCACCCACCGACAACCGTGCATACAAACGAGCGCCAAGAGTTGGGATTTTATGAATATGCAACACGATGTTGTTGCTTAATGTTTGCCCAAAACAACTATATGAGCATGTCGGCCCCATGGGGCCGTTATCCGAGGGGTAAAGGGTGGAGTTGGAGTCGCACACACACACGCTTACATTTATGAGAGCAGTTAGTTTGTAGTAGGTGTTAAAATTGCACATGAAATATGAAAAGCCACTCATAACACTGAGAGAAACATGTGCCATGCTCCCCCAAGCCTGCTTAACAACTCCCCTAACAATTCACCACGACAGCGCCAGGGAGCGAGAGGGATATACCACACCAGAGAGAAAGAGAGAGAGCACGAACGGGAGAGAGCCAGAGACCTTTAGGGGGATAGCGAGAGAGAAATTCCTGAACTGCTGACGACAATCGAAGCGAATTCCTGATGTAGGTGGGCTATATCAGCTCGGCTGCTCAGCTTTTTCCAGCTCCAGCTGCGAGTCCAGTTTTCAGTCGTTGTCGTGTCGTCGTGATGTCGTTGCCGTCGTCGCATCCGTCGCCGTTGTCGTTGTTGTTGTCGTTGTCGCCGCACTCCCTCTAGCTGTTGTTGTTGCAGTGGCAGCAGTAGCAGTAGCAACAGCAACACCAACATTAACACCAGCAACACCAGCAACACAAGCAACAACAGCAACATCGGGCTCTATCCGCCAGCAGCAACAACAATTTGACAAACAAAAAATAACGAAAATGAGTTCGCTAAACGGAAAATTATTTTGCGCATATGGAATGCTGCACACTTAGATATAGCCGTATATAAATATACATATATATTTGCCTATGTTATACACACACAAATCTACATAAAATCTAAGTGCAAACCAATTGTGATTTAAGCTAATGACCACATCAGAATCTGCTGCAAACCGAAACCAAAACCAACAAAAAAGTGTATAACCAATAAGTGTAAGAAATTCGTGCATTATTCCCTGGGCTCCGCCAGCTAAATTTTCAACGGTCTTGAATTTTCCTTTTTTTTTTTTCCTCGCCTTGTTCGTGCGCTGCCTGCTTTTTTCTGTACACACAACGCCACGCAATCCCACCCAAAAAACTCTCCTCGCTCTCTGCTCTCTTGGCTCCGCGACTGCTCGCCCCCTCGCCACCTCGCCTCCTCGCTGCTTTGTTGTGCTGGCCGTGATCTCGCGTTGCCCTCTCGCTTTGGCCACGACTCGGTGCGGATGAACGCATTAAATATGCAGAAAAATAAAGCAACACACACTCACACACGCACACAGAGCAGTTAACGGGTGTCCTTTATCCTTGAGCTGCAGGAAAATTTCATTAAGCAAATGCCTGGCTCAGATTTTTCACAAGCCAAAAAGTGTAATTAATTAATTTGATGTTTTTATAGCAGAAAGAAATGAATGGAAGATTGGAAGTTGGAAAAAATATATAGAACAGAATGTCACTCCACACACATCTAAAGGAAGCACATACAAACCCTCAAACACCTTGGACAGTTCGAAAAATAAACAATTTAAAGTAAATAACTTGTTCAGTAAGAGATTTTTGGTTAGGCCCGAGTACAACACTGCGTATGATCAACGTAGTATGCCCGAAGTCAGTTTTACCTTTGAGCCTCGAAAATAGAATTAGGCAAGACTGTTTTTCCTTTTCCTTACCTAAACGCATTTATTTTAAATTATTTAATTAAAATTTTATACACACAAAGGTAAGATTTATTGTGAAGGAGATTGAAAGAGAAATACAGAGAGGGAGTTGGTGGTGAAGAGGTAAAAAAAAGAGAGAGCAAAGTTCACCATTCACAATCAACTAAACAATATAAAACAATAGAATGATAATAAAATAAGTGAAAAAAAAAACATGCTAAAAATAGTAAAAGCTAAAAATTCAAGCCAGAAAAAAATAAAGACTCGCGTACAACGGAGCGTATGATTAACTTGGCTAACCCTAGTTGGCCTTTGATTTCTGTTGAGTGAGTGAAAACCCAGTATGGCGATAACATCCCAGTATTTACTGTCAGCTGCAGTGTCCTCTCTCTCAGTCGGTCTCCTCTCTCTCTATCTCCCTATTTCCCATTCGTGCGTGCGTCGGTGTGTGTGTGTGCGCTACAACAATAGGGACAGCATGCAACATAATTACAACTCAACTTCAACTTTACACTTAGACGCCAAGCGAAGCTCGCTAGAGAAACAACAAAAAGCGAACGAGTGTTGGCCGCGAAATAGTTAATATGGTGAAGTCATAACGAATATTTCTCTACCAAGCAGTTTTCAAGTTTATTAAACCTCAAAATATTATATGAAAATCTACCGAAAGCCTTGTAAATAGCGAAGCTCACACCAAATCTGATTAACCAAAGGAAGAAAACTTTTTCTAAATGATTACGATAATAGAAACTCGAAGGAACTAAAATAAAATCCTAACAACGAATGAACAAACAACGCCGTTTACACAACAACAAATTGATAGAGAAATGCATGTAAGTTTAGTTAAAAATTATATTTATGTTCTTTTCAAAAACATCAACAGTTGCCACAAACAATGGCCAAGAAATTGCCACAATATAGAAAGCAAATTTCGCCCCTGATCCTTTCTTTTCCTTTCTTCTATTTTATTTTATTTCCTTTTGTTGCTTGCTGCCGCTGCTGCTCTGTGTACGGGGCAATAATGAATAGTGGGCGGCAGTGGGTGACTGTGCCATCGATGGGCGTTAAATTTAATTAAAAGGTATGCTTGTTAGAACAGCAGCAACCATCACAGCGTCAACAGCAACAGGCAGCCAGTGGGAATCGATTTTCCTTTCGGAAAATGGCAAATGGCAAACGTCACTAGGCAACGAACGGAAGGTGGGCGGGCCACACAGACAATTGATAGTAATGACGACACAATCACCCACATAAGAATAAAGACTCGCCCAGCAAACCGACTGGACGTCATAAATGTTTGACATTGCACACGGGGCGTATGAGTAATGACAAGCAGTCGGTTTAGGGTAGACAACATTGTGAAAAACAATAGCAGCATGGGCCTTATAAATATGCATTTTTTTTTCAATTGGCATTAGACATTGAAAGGGCGTGCTACTTTTTATATATTTGGTTTTAAGTAAATAAATAAATATTAAGTAAATAATTCTAGTTTAAATAAAAACCATTTATATATTCATAATTTGTTTATTTAACAAGATAAGTCCTTCTGACCATATGTCACAGATATAGTGTTAATTTTATAACAGGCGTAAAATTTAATATTAAAAGTCAAGCAAGCCTTGCTGACATTGCCCACTGCTGTAGGTCTTTGTTGCACTGTTTCAAGAGGGCGTGTATAGGCGGCTCGTTGGACATCATTGAAACAACTATCCATTGACACTGCCCCCATTTTCCCTACTGCATCCGCTGGCTGGGGGTCAACGGGTGCATAAGATTGCTTTTTATGCTTCGATGTCGTTGTTCGCCCTCAGCACATGCAGTGTCCGTTGTAGGGCCAACTTTTAGCCATTTTCAGCCATTGAATAGTTTTTGCCAGTGTTTTGTCGCTCGCATTTGTTTGCCGTTAATTGCATGGAAATTGTGCGCGCAATTGAAAAAGTTGAACGGGCCAACCGGGAAAGTGGCATTGTTCCAGCTTTCCTCCTCCTGGCAGGAAGGACCCACATCCTTTCTGGCCCACACTCGAGTCAACGGCCCGCTACAAGTGAATGAATGAATAATTGTAATTACGGGCCGAGCCAAGCAGCCATGAATCAACCACGCTGCTGGCCAGCCACGAATGTAAAACGGTCATTAGTCAGGCCGGCGGGAAAGCCCCTTAGACTGCCTTTTTGGCAGGCCAACGCAAAAAGTCACCAAGTCATTGCCTCGTTTATAGTTTTTTGGCTGCAACAACAAGCGGCAACTTGGCCACGTTTTCTTTTATGGCTCCATTCGAGTGAGTGTGTGTATATGGGTTGCTCAGAAGTACCGAAGCCGAAGACCGAAGCGCGCTCTCCTCAAGTCCATTGCACCCGATAATTCAGCTCGCCAATTCACTTATCTGCATAAATTTCGAGCGATCTCAGCGGGCTGTGTGACGTCACGGGGGCCAACAATATAGCCAGATAAGGAACCCCCTGTGGACAGGTGATGTCAGTTGATAAATGACCCAGTTCCCCACCGAGAAGCCAGTTGATGCTTTGCCCTTTCACTGGATTAAAATAAGTGCAAAACTTTCAATACGAAACGGGGCTGAAAATTTAAACTGCAAGTGCACGGGGGTGTGGGTTGGCTGGGTTACTGGGAATTGGGTAATTGGAATTCCACGAAAAGAAAAATGCGAATAAGGGTTTTTTTATTGCGAACGCTTGGCAAGTTGCTTGTACTATTTCAAACATTTGTAAATATGCCCAAACAGGGTATAGCTTAGGCCAGAAGTCTGTAGCGCAGTGAGGCGAGTCAATTTAGCCATGCCTTTTCTTTTAGTTTTTAATCTATATGATTGAAACCTTAAGCTAAGCATTATTTTTAGCCAGAGAGGAGTTACTCAATTCAGATGTTTTTTTACGAATAAAAAAGTACAATTGTAGAAACAGACTAAGCTATTATCTGGCTTCCCGTAGCTAGCTTCTTGTGTATCATAAGGTAGCCCTAAATTTGGCAAAAAGTACACAGATTTATGGTAAATATTTACAGTACAAATAAACATTATAGTTAAAACCAATACAGTTGCAAACATCTATCATTAATCTCGCTTTTCAACTTCTTCATTATTTTAAGAACTTTAAAATCGACAGTTTTAACTATATGGACTCAGGTCGTAGCTACAAAGCTCATTGGGTACCTCAAACAAATAAAATACTAGATTAAGTAGAAAAGACAGACTGATATTTCTATATCTTCTATCATGGCTATTGCTTATAAAATATAGGATTTAAGCGGTCAGAATATATTCAATTTTATTTACTTACCTGATTCATTAGAGTTTGCATACTAACCGAAATATCTTTTACGATGTGCTAGCTTTGACCTTCGACTATTCATACAATTTTAATTATTAATTTTTGAAAATCGGCTTAAAGAGAAAAAAGTATTTTATTTTTTTTTTATGCTAGAAGGTTTTAAAAGCTTTGGTTTTCTCTAATGTTTGTCTCTTAGATCGTGTTATAAGCATTATTTAATATAGTCGAAACGAGTTATTGTCAAGAACAAATATTGGAGCACACGAGAAAATTAAATTTATATTTTAAGAATCCTTGTTTTCTTAGTAAACGAAAGAGCCCATACCTCGAGCCAGCCAAACCATCGCTTGGGTACATCGAAAGGATGCCCGCAAATAAAAAATATTTCAAGGGAAATCATACATTTGGCAATTTTTGTAACACATTTACAGGTGAAAGATTTGTTTTTAGGGCGAATTTATTCTAGTGAGTGAACTTGATAGCATTTTCAACTTCTGGTCAGAACGTAGTTAGCTATAAAGCCTCATGTATTTATATGCGCGAAATCTGCTGTCTCTAACCCAAGTATAGCAACCGTACTCGACTCTTGTTACCTAGATATTCTTTTAATTTATTTTTTTTTTACCGTGGCTAACCATTTAGTATTCTGACCTTTTGCTTTATGGCTTTCTTGTGTCGGTTTGCTCTTTTACTGCTCCGACCTTTTTTTTCGAGCATTTCAAATGCATTTCCGATGAGGTTTCCTCGCCGCTGGGCACATTGTTGTTGATGCCCCGTCTCTACCAGTGATTGCGATGGCTAATTGAAAGTGTCAATTATCAGCTGTGGCAGTGGCAGTAGCAGCTTGCAGCTTGCAGTTGGCAGCTGGTAGCTGGCAGTGAACTTTCACATTTGTGCCTGCACTCGCAGTCGGTTGTGAGCCATTCCCTTCGGTTGGCTGCGGGGCGTATGCGTAATGTGCAATAACCTTGGCCAGTGGACAAGGAATGCAGAATGGCCCGCACCCAGCACACCGCACACCGCACCCTCTGGATTTTTCATTATTATTATAATTCATCCTTGTGCCTGATAAGTTTCTCCTCCGACAGGCTATGGGATTTTCTATTGCGGCGTTTTTTTTTTTTTGTTGCTTCAGTAATTGCTCTTTTTATTGTTGTTCGCCGAGTTCGCGCGGTCAGCGCATGAAATTTCCATCTGCTGCTAAGCAGGTGGCAGGGAAATTGTAAGAGGGAAGTTCTCTCAGCGATTAAGTGCCAAGCGTGCGCACCGAGCGGAGTTCGTGGTGAATTGTTAGCCGCTCTCTCTTAATATGCTGATTTTTGGCCTTACCCCACGGGAACTTTGCCAAAAGTAATGCAAACGAAAGACGTTTAATGGCCAAAATAAAATCCCGAATCTTAATCAATTGATGGAAGAGCCTAACAGATTGATTTCCGACCCCGCCAGGCCAGGGCAAGCCCCATTTTGTTTTGGTGTCCTGCCTCGTTGGCACCCATAAAGCAGCCACTTAAGCCCCACAACCACCCAGCGCAGCCATCAATTTTGCATGGCATGTTGGCGCCGTAGTTGCAGGCCGTGGAGCGGCTTCTGCTGCATCTGCTGCATTATCAATTCATGAGGAGGAACACAGGACACCAGAAACGAGATACACGCCAGATATACATACGCCATCGCCATCGCATCGCCGGAGGACCTCTGTGGATGGCAGCATAAAGCAGGCCCATAAACACCATGGAAGCTGGATTTTATCTCGCTTGAACTACATAAGTTATAGGCCAAGAGGGGGTTGTCGCAGCACTGCAAGAAAAGAAGGCAGATATTAGTTTGTAAGACTGGAATCAGTAAAAAGGATAGTTAAATTAAATTAAATTAAACGCTAGCAAAAGGTTAGTACCTTGATAATAAACTCTTATATCAGTTATATTCAAAGTTGATATTTTTACTTTCGGTATTTCCAAGTTTGAGGGATATTTCTCTCTCTGTAAATGTGCGAATTTGCGTGTGTTTGTGTGCCTGCCCTAAGGATGCGACACAGACAGCATCAGCAGCGCCATAAAGCAGCAATAAATTTACATTCATGAGACAAATCAATCGCGTTTAGCATGTAGTTGATGCTCCGACTTGGATTTTAATGTCTCCCGATGTCTCATCTTGATTAAAAGTGGGTCGGAGGTCACGCAGAGTCATTTCACACGAATTTGTTCGCAGTGGTCTGACCTGACGTTGTTGCTGCAATATTCATGCAATCAAACTGCTGCTGCAATATGTTTGTGAAAGGATCTCAGAGCTCCTAATGCAGCTGCTACTCCTAGGCCTGGGCTCCTGCTTAGAAATGGGATTAAAGGTCGATATCCTGGCCTGGTATTAATATTAGAGGTCGATATCCTGGCCAAGTCGCCTATCTGCCGGGCATCTGGCTGGCTTTATTTTGCGCAAGCTGCCTCCTGATGGCTTTTAATTACGACGCCGTGGATTGCTTCCTGGGCCATTGAATGCTAATTTCGAACGCCTTTCAGCCGGAGGAAATGAGGCGAATGAAAGCCTCTTGCGCTTCGACAAGTGAAGTGTCGGCTTCCGGCTGCATCCTGCAGTCTTCCAGCAGGCTCGTTCATATAAATAGCATCCCTCCCTGCCCAACATCCCTGTGCTCTCTTCCGTCTGGGCAGGCAATCTCCGCTTAATGCGTGAGTGTTTGCATGAACACTGGGAGAATTTTTTATTTTGCGCCGGTTGAAGACCATTTACAAATAATTTACTTGACTTCTATAACAGATATTAATTCATTTGCAATTTATTAAAGATTAATAATTACTCTTTTTTCCTTTTTGTTGCTTATTATATTTTTTTTCTCATTTCTCCGAGTGTCTGCATGGCCTCGTATATATTTTCGCATTTTGTACGTGCGTCACCGTGTCAACCGCAATGCCCCAAAGCCCCCTTGCATCACCCTTCCCACTGCCGCCCTTCGTCCTCTCACTAAGGACCTGCCTTGCCTGGTTTTGCGGCTGGTTGTTTGCCCTGGCACGTTGATGGCCATAAATACAGTTACATATGTTTGCATTGCGGCCAGATACTGACCGCCCAACAGCAAAAGCCCTTCCCTTTTCCCCAATGCCTGCCTTGCTCGCACTGCTCATCTCGTTAAAGTTCTCATTTCCTCCAGGCAAACTTTTTGTTTGTTTTTCTGTTTTTTAATTCCACATTGCATTTGGTTTACGAGGTTTAATTAAATGTTTCAGTTGTAATATAAACTTGAAAAAAAGGTATAAACATTAATACATATATTGAAAATGTTCCAAATAATGAGTTTTCAACTCAATGGCGGAAATGTCCTGGAGTCGATTTCCGTAGGAGATCGAAATATATTGGATAGAGAAAGAGCACCCAGCAATCGAGCTAACCAGGCTTTTAGTTTTATTAAATCAAAATGGTCTCTCAATTAAAAGTAATCTTATAATAATTTAATTGATTAACAACCAGGATCTCTAAAGGTATTTAATTTGTTTATCCAGTGACCGAGTTTTTTAGCTTTTACCCTGTCCCGCTTTCAAGTAAAGCCTTTAATGTATTCTTAAATATATCCAGAATTTTTCAATGACATGGCACACGTAGTGGCTGTTTTTCCATTTTGATGATAAATCAAGAAACACAAAAGGCAATAATATTATTATTATCTACAAACGCAGTGTTAATATTTGTAAACAAATACATTGCGTTAAATAGCACAGTATATATATATATATGCAATGTGGTTTAAAGCTCAAATCGTTTTTAAAAATAAATATTATTTGTCTACGAAAACATCCCAACTTAAATTAATTTAAAAGTTATAGCGATTTGAAGTGAACGCTAATGCAATGTTTTTTCTTGTGCGGTTTTCGCTAAACCACTTTCTTCAAATTACACGATATCCTAAGATTAACTAAACCGATTTGCCTCAAAATTCTACCACATTTTAAAACTGCTGTCACTTCCTAACAAAAATTAAAAAACAATCTTATGATGCTCCAGAGCTAGTACATTCCTAAACAAAACAAAAATTTGCTTGGAATTTCGGGCTTGTCAATGTTCCGGAATAGTGTACACCATGCTCTTACCTCCGCCATTTTGAAATTTTTTTCTAATTGTGTGGGTGTTTTTTATTAACAGAAGATCGGTCTGCATGTACAATATATATAATATATATATGTATAATATATACAATATATATATCTAAAATTATTTGGACAGATTACAAGAGGTCATTATTTTGATTCCACTTAAAGTAGTAAAAAAAAAAAAAAACACATACTCATTTCCTTTTCCTCTACTTATCCTTTTGCAGTGCTAAACCCAGAGGAGATTAAAAAACTCCCTTTAAACCGAGTGGCCAGTAATTTCGGAAAGGATCTCAACGCAAAAATGGCGCCGCAACGGACAGGGCAGCAAAAACGTCGGCAGCAAGCGCTACTCCAACAGCAACAAAGGACGCAACTATCTTGGCAAGGGCTGCAGCAGGAACAACAGCAACAGCAACAGCAATTAGAAACAACAACAAAGACCCGGCAACGATACAGAGCGGTGGAAAAATGAAACAAAAACCAGAAACGAATTTTCCACTCAAATTTGCATTCAGCCAAAGAAATACAAGAGTCTAAACAAAGAGGAAGGAAGCGACACACACAAGCCGTGCACAATAAGAAAGTTGCCAGCAAAACGGGTCAGAGGGCACGCACACACACACATACACACACACACACACACAACACAGCACACCACACACACCACTCTATAAAGCAGCCGGCACATAAAACATATAAAACATTAAACCGACGGACACGAGGAAGGACGAGTGCATTGCGAACAATTTTCAACGAATTTCCAAAAGTCTACAAAAGAAATCTAACAAAAAGTTCATTACAAAAGTAACAAAAGAAACCATAAAAAATTTTGAAATTTGCTCTGTGATTTTCTATCAGAATGGTTTAATAATCAAATAATAATAATAATAATAATATTTAAAGCCATTAAGTATTTATAAATATTGCTAAATACTGCGTTCCAAGCAACCAACCACACTCGACAACAGTTATCAAATTCCCCCAAAGAAAAGCTTTAAATCTAATCGAAAACGTAAACCAACAATTTCTATAAATATTACCAACCAAAGTTTACTAGAGAATCACTAGATAGAGCGGCTAAGACTAGCTTAAAACCCACAAACGTCAACGAACCTCGATCAGGACCAGATACCAGAGCCATGGACGAGATGCCCGACCTGTCGCACCTGACGCCCCACGAGCGGATGCAGATCGAGAATGTCCTCATGCGCCAGAAGCAGGAGGAGGAGAAGCAGAACGAGATCATGCGGTAAGCTATTTTCTATAAATATAATACAGATTTTCTTAAAATATAAAACTCTCGATCCCTTTACAGGCGCAAGCAGGACGAGGTGGTCACGCTGGAAATGCAAATCAGACAGCGCTCCGAGCAGCAAAAGAAGGCTGGCGTCGAGCTGGATGCCACCTGTCACATATGCCTTAAGACCAAGTTCGCCGACGGCGTTGGCCACATTTGCCACTACTGCAACATTCGCTGCTGCGCCCGGTGCGGCGGCAAGGTGACGCTGCGCAGCAACAAGGTGAGTGGACTGCAGACTGCACCAGCCCATCCGATCCACCTGACAGCACTCGGCGGGGCTAGAGCTCTTGTGCCGTGTCCTGCCATCAGGCGCGTGACAGCGGGAAATGGTTTCTTTTAAGGGTGCTGCGCTCATTTTCCGCTCATTGACAAATAGGACAGCGCTGGTGCCAGGCGCTGACGCCAATATTGCTGGCGGCCCGGCAAGGCATCACTCATACGCCCCATTGCCACATCGACATCCACATTGCCATAGACATCGCTTGTTGCCAACTGTCCCCAGTGACGCGTAAAGCTTCGCATAAATAAGTGCCATTGTCGACTTGGAGGGCAGCGAGTGGGAGGAGTTGCCGCCGAATCCACTATCATCCGCCGTGGCGCCACTCAATTTCACACTCATAATTTACAAATAATTTCTAGTTCCAAGCCATGTCTAGGGTCAAGGATATATAGGGAACAGGGCTCCCCTTGGGCTCCCAAAATCAATCATAGATATGGCTTATGACGCAGCGTGTTTTTTGTTCTCTTCGAGACTTTAGCCAGTTTAGGATTTTGTCTTGAACTAAATTTTTCAGTTTTTAAACCATTGCAAGGACAGTTGTAATTTTTGTCTGAGAAATAACACCTTTAAGGTGGCCAACTGGTGCAACTCTCTTCTTTTAATCGCACAAATGTGTAACCGTTGATTACTAATCAAAATCTTCTTACTAGCTTAAGTCACTAGTTTGAACCCTGAAATTGAAATTTGGATTTATCCAATAAGAAAAAGTCCTCCTTGCTCCCTGTGCCATCTCATTTGGGATACCTTAAGCAGTAGCCTTGGTAGTCGGATATTGATTGCTGGCATTGAAGGGAGTTCCCTCCGCATTTGTTCCTTTGAATCCACCACCATCCACCTTGTGTCCCGCCCTGTCCGCCCCTGCAGTGTGCATTGCATTTCAATTACACTTTTTTTCAATTTTTATTTAGCTCGGTGAACCGTTTCTCTGTGTGTTTCACTCGTTTTTTTGCGCGCTGCGAGGGCTTATCATTTTCTGGCCGTGCTGCCAAACGTTTTTCCGTTGAACCGCTGCCAAAATGTCACACACAAGTCCACACGGATGACTCTAGGGTCTGAGGAGAACTGAAACGAGGTGGTCCACAAACTACGAAGGAAAACCATGGCATAGAATTCAATTTCGCTGTGATGCCACGGCGTGGCATCTTCACTAGAACGTCAAGGATCTGGAGGCACGGAAGACCAGCGACAGCGAGACCCAGCGGTATCGCTCTATCGGCCGACCGGAGTCCAGTACCGGAGCGTCTACCAAGTAGGCATTGGTGAAGCCTGCGAAATACTCGCTCCGCCCGCGCTCCATGTAGGTGGTGAGGCAGACGTTGCCGCCGAGCAGCTGGAAGAGCTGCATGAAATAGTAGAGCAGCCTGGGCCCCTCACGCCGAGTACCCGTCCGTACTCCTCTTTCAGCACCTCCTCCACTCCGTTCTGCTTCTCCTCCTCCACCTGCACCTCCACCTTCTCCATTGACGTCCTCCTCGCTGACACTCAGATTTAGGGAGTCCATGGCCTGGCCTGGCTGGCAAATTTGAAAGCGTAGCAAATGCTCGTGTGAATCCCGGGAGAGAGTGTCGGAACTATAATCTAGTGATTGACGCAGCAGTAGGAACTTAAAGGGACTTTGAATCGTTTGACACACAGCCGAAGGGAGACTTTCAAAAGTGGCACATGACTCCCAGGTATCTCGATGGGGCTCAGTTTTGTGAGTGTCACGTAAGTCCCCAGAGATGGGATCTCCTCTTTCTCCAGTCGATTACTCTGTTGCCTCTCCTTACCTAGAGCTAAATTATCATTAGTTTGTTGTCCGCGGCTCACATTTTTTGCATCCAGTTCTTAATTTAAAAACTAAATCTAGCTCTTAACACCTTTCAGGTTATTTGGGTGTGCATCCTGTGTCGCAAAAAGCAGGAGCTGCTGTCGAAGACTGGCCAGTGGATCAACAAGACGGCAGCCCAACAAGACGGTTTCATCCGACGCATCGAGCCGGATGGGAGCAGCGTGAGTACATCCTGCCAGATTGCAGGTTTTCGAGCTTAATCCTTATTTATTTTGACAGGACATCTCCCAGCAGGCCATCGTGGATCCGCGGGACACAACGGACAAGCGGCCCAAGTTGGAGCGGACTCGCAGTGCCGCCGAAAAGGAGAACCTGCCGATGCAGAGGGCAGGCAGCATGCTGCGGCGTCAGTACTCGCAGCAGGAGCAGCCCACGAACCGCCGTCTCTCCGCCACGGACAGCGGCATGGATCCCATGATGAGTCCCGGCCAGCATCAGCATCCTCACCAGCAGCAGCAGCAGCAGATGCAACACCATCAGCAGCAGATGCAGCAGCAGCGCTCCCGCATGCAGCCGATGAATCCGCAGCAAGCGCAGCAAGGATACGGAATGCAGCAGCAGCAGGCGCAGCAGAGATCAGGGGGTGCCTATCCCGAAGAGGATCCCAGCTACTATCAGGTATTAATTTTAATCGCTGTAACTTACATAAATGTATTAATGTTTTATTAACTTTCTTGCAGGGCGAGCTGGACGGCTTGATGAGGCAGCATCCCCACCTGGCGCATCCCAGCCAGGTGCAGCAGCCGCACGCTCCGCAGTCGCAGCTGCAGCACCAGCAACACCAGCAGCAGCAGCAGCAGCAACAGCAGCTGCAGCAGTCGCAGCAACACCTTATGCCGCAGCAGCACCGCCAGTCACCGCAGCAACATCCGCAGCCGCAGTTTGGAGGCAGGCAGCAGTCCTACCAGGCCCAGGTGCACCATCAGCCTCAGCCGCAGCACCAGCAGATGCCCCAGCAGCAGCAGCAGCAGCACCACATGTCCCAGTCGCAGTCCCCGATGGGGGGATACCAGAAGCCGCCGCCCCTGACCCGCCACCAGACCATCAGCGGCGGCCACGCCATGGACACCAGCGCCTACAGCCAGCAGCAGCAGCAGCAGCAGCAACGGCGAGCGCTGGCGGGCTCCCAGTATGCCTCGACGCAGCAGCGATCCTTCAGCAGCTCCGAGGAGGAGTTCCAGCACCAGCTGATGGCCGCCCAGGCGCAGGCGGCGGGAGCGGGCGCAACGGTCACCGCCGGATCGGACTATGATGGTGAGTTGAGACGTTTTGTCCAATTTGCATCCACCTCTACCCCTCTCGCTCTATCTCTGCTCTATCCTGCTCTGACTATACCTGAGCGATCCTCTGTCTTTCCTGCGACTCTCACCTCTCCCCCCCCCGTCTATCTCTATCGCTTCCACCTCTTCCACTCTCTCAACGTCCCGCAAGGCAATGCCCCAATCCAAATCCAATTCAAGTTTCCAACCATTAACTATCTCTCTCTCTGTCTGTAATCTCTCTTTGACTCGCTCGCTCAAAAAGAAAAAATCCTAAAAAAAATATATATTTATGAATAATTCTGTCGAAAATGTAGCACTCTCTTGTCTCACATTGGTGCGTTGTCTTTTTCTTTGGCTCCTTCTCGAGATCCAATATTTGATGTTTTTTCCAAACCAACTCAAAAGTCTTTTAACTTGTGTTTGCCTCACATTTCTGTGTTTCTTTTATCGGTGTAAATATTTTATTTCCAATGACTATGAAACTCATCTTATAAGCTAAGTTAAACTAAGACCTAAGTTCGAATTAAGCAGGATCACTTTTGGAAAGGAAAGAAAAGCCTTAAATTTTGCGCTTTGTCCTTAAGTGAAAGTTTAAGCGTCTGAACTGCAAAAGTTTTTCCAAATATTTTCTCCCACGAAAGGGAAAACGCAGCTTGCATGCCGGGGCTTATAAAAATAGAGAAGGCACCTATACACTCACTGTTACACCTACACTACACAACACTCTGTCGCACACACACGAACGGCTTCTACAAAACGGAGGCAATCGAAAAAGAAAGCTAGCTGTGGAAAGCCGAAAATGTTATACCTTTAAAGGTGATATAGCACAGAGAAAAGGTTAAGGAAAATATAAAATAGTTTTCCGTTATCCTTCTCAATTTTTTTTTTAATTTATTCCCTACGATATAGTCATTCCATCTGTGCGATTTAAAACCCTGAAAGGCATCCAAAGTAACCCTCAGGCAGGGTATGAAAAAGCGAAAGCCGAGTGCCGAGGAATGTTTTGTAGCGGAAACATTTCGATGCGCTTATCTCGGGGGCACTTGACTCGACGCTCGACAACAGCCAGCGAATGGCAAGGAAAATCTGAAGAGGGTCGGTGAAAAGCCGGAGGGAAAAGCAACGCGAAAGGTGCCGAGGAAGCGGCGAAAATAAAAATAAATTGTTTACAGAGGGGGCCCGAAAAGAGCCACCGCGACAAGTGCGCACTTCTGGACGCTTGTTGTTGTTGCACCTCGCTGGCCGTTAAATGCAATCAGCATAAATTATATGCCAGTGCAAGGCAGTAAGGCAGGAAGGTTGCACAGCTGACCCGAAAACACATTTTCCATCAGGAAAACGCAGCAGGGCAAAAAGGAGGAAGAGGTAGGCCAAGCAGCTTTTCCTTTTTGGCAGCCACCACAAAACATCAAGAAGTTGGCCAAGCAGCTGCACTTGGGGTGGGATTTCCAATGGGTTGGCAGCAAGGCGGGTGGCAGACCTTCCTTCTGCTTTTCATGTTTTGAGAGATGCCGGGCGACGTTGTCAAGTGCGATGCTGGCAAATTTATTATCCTAATTAGAAAGTTTCTTGTTGGCACTTGCTGATGTTCTGCCTCCCTTTTTTTTTTTTGTTTTATGCACTGAGAAAAAACTGAACCTCGAGTGCATTGATCATCCATTGAATATCTATGCCAAGGCCCTGAAAGTCCAGCGCATACTTGGAGTTTTTATCACTCATACGACCCGTTGCCAGGTTGTTTTATTTCTTATATCGCGAAACTATCTAGAGAAAGTAATAAGTAAATAAAACAATTTGTAAAGTCTTTTTGTAAGTAATTAAATATGTTAGATTTTTGATTTATTTTCTCTATTAAATAGAGAATTTTCCATAAATAAATGTATTTTTTTAACCTCTTTTAATAATGCTTTAAATTGTTCAAATTTATGTTGAGTTATGTCCTTTTAAAAATTAAGAAAACATTGCTTAACACATTGACAAAAAATAAGAAAAGCAGAATAAATTTTTCCAAGGTTTTCCTTGGCAAATTCTTTCTTGACTTTAAGTCGCTGGGCCTAACTGGGCCCCGATTTCTCTGAGTGATTGCTTCGGTGGCAGTGCAACATGCGGCGCTTGGTGATTTAAATTTTTTATTGCTGCACATTAGCGCGCAAGTTTCTGGCAAGCATGTTGCACTTGCCCCGCAACTCCTACTGTCATTTTCAATTTTCCGACAAACTAGCATATAATAATTATTGATTTCAACTTTGACCCCGGCCTGTGCCTCTGCCACAGAGTGCGGCACCGCTCCGATAAGCAGTTCCTGCCACTTACGAGTGCGTCTGCATCTCGTAAATTAAATGCTAGAATGCAGCCAGGTGATAAGGGAAATCGAAAACGACGCCGAAACGAAACGGAAACGGTAGCAAGTGAAAGTCTCGCCGGAAACACAGAAGTGCGGGATGGTGGACTGTGTGTGGACCGTGGATCCTGTTCAGGTGCAGCTGCACTCGCTACTCACCACAGCCGCGCCACACGCCAAAAACCCACCACATTGTTTGCCAGTTCACAATGCGCGCAGCGTTCCCCCAGACGTCATGCGTTGGAATTTCTCATCCAACGTTTCGCTTGAAAAATTCCCACACACCAGTGTGCCAGGGCAGCACGCATGCGCTGCACTTTCCCCTGTCCTTTGGCATCCCTCGTCCACCTTTGGCTTTCCACTGCTGTGGGTGGCGCGGGGAGGGAGGATGGAAGAGCAGCTGACGCTTGCGAGAAGCGCGCGTAAACCCTCAAAAAATTTGTTCCTTAACCATGTTGGGTTTGTGGGAATACAACTTTTTGAAGATTCTAAATATTCCAAAAATATTTAAAACGCGTTTTAAGGCACAAAAGATATGATAAAAAAAAATCCGTATAAGATATTCCAAATTATCTTTCGATGGCCAATCACCTGGTCACGATTATAATGTATTTTGTAAGTTTATCTCCCTTTATTTATAAAAAAAAAAGGATTTTCTGGGTATTATTTTCATATAAAACTAAATATAATTAAAACAGTTCACTTCTTCCTAAATAAATAGTAAAACAAAACGGTTTATATAAAGACTTCAATGTCAAAATAAGTAGCTTTAGTATGCCAATGAGGAATCATTATTCTCTCTTATAGTAAATGTTACCAGAACAAAAGGCTTCAGAAACTAATAATTCTAAACTGACTTAATATTAAAATCAAGTAATTTGTTTAAAATCAAGTGATTAGTTTACCTTTAAATTTAAATTTCAATTTTCTGGAATATTTTATTTATTTATCTATTTAGTTTAAAGATATTTAGGGGAAACCTTTAGAAACCCTAACCCCATAACCTAAACAGAAGCCTACTCCTAAACTCCTTTTAATAACCACCGCCAAATGCTTCGATCTGCGTCACGTTAGCCACTTTTGAATCTTTTGCCATCGGACGCCACTTCGCCAGCGTTCGGTTTGGCCTGCAGCGACGTCACTTCATTCAGTGCCTCGCATTTCGGGCTTGTGCAGCGTCATGTTCCTTACTACTCGCCCTGCCAGCAACTACAACTAATGCACTTGCACTTGCACTTGCAGTGACAGCGGCAGTTGGTCTCTGCTCGGCATCCAGCACGCGCACCACCGCCCACTCACCGCCGACCCACTGACCACCCCAATGCTGGAAGGCAAAGACAAACACGTTGACTTTGCGGGAGATTTTTGCCTTGAAGGTGGCAAACACAACACCAACACACACACACACACACGGCAGTTAACCCCCTGTAAGGCAGTAGCCCTGATTTAGGTTGCATATTAAATATTAAATATTTTCCTTGGCAATTCACGATGTATAGTATATCGTTAGTTTATTTTTTATCAAGTAAAATAGAAGAATTATATAATTTTAGGAATTTAATATATCCTAATCTGCGGGGGAATATTTAGCTAGAATTTGAAAATATAACTTAGATATTATAATATAGAAGTTTAGGAAGAAAATTTCATTTCATTCGAGTTCTCGGGTATCTTAAATCCAATATTCAGTTATTGAAAAAACGTATTACAGATACAGATATCCTAATTAAAATTATAAATATTATTTTTAATAATAAAACCTATTTATTTATTTAATCATTTAAACCAAACTAAGGTAGCTGGAACCCTTGTAACAGTGGCCCACAAAGGGTTAAGGCAAATAGATGCAACCCGCTGACCCCAAAGTGGGCGCTGGGCGATGGGCGATGGGCGATGGGCGGTGGGCGGTGGAATGTGGGCAGCAGCAGCAGCTGTCAATGTTATCGCTGCTGGCTGCTGCGCCAGCGTCGTCGTCGACGTTGGCAGCGGTGTTGGCCACGCGCTTAACTTTATTTTTAGTTCGGCACTGGAAGCGCCATGGGAAAGTGGCGGCAACAACAAGCCGCCGTGTAACATTGTTATTGGAAATGTTGTAGGCTCCAGCAACAACAGCAGCAACAGCAACAACAAGGACAACAGGCGAGAGAGAGTAGGCGCAAGGGAAAGCGAATGGCGAATGGCAGCGTAAAGCGAAAATTCCATTGAGATTTTTTATGAAATCGAAACGAAATTAGTTTTCGATGAACTTTAAAGGCGAGTAAACAGCCGCGGCGGTCGTTCTCGCGCCCTTCGCACGTGTCTCTCGCAAAAACCAAAGGGAATAAAATAAATATAAAAAAAAGGAAGGAAAATCGTAATCGGAAAATTCCCGCTAACGGAATACGAGTGAAAAAAAGGGCCAGAAAAAGGCACCTGGCGAGTGAGTGAAATCGAAAGCCAAAGCCAAAAGCCAAACTCTGTGAAATGTGAATGTCGAGTTAAAAATAACCTTGGTGGCAAATTGTACAATCCCCGAAACCAAAAAAAGAGCGCAGCCTGACATGTGCCTGTGCCTGTCGGGCGGAGAAAATGGTGAAAGCGGCGTCGGTTAACGAGAAAGAAAAAACTGCACTTAATTGGCCATGAAGCATGAATAATTGAGAACTTGGCATTGAGCAGCAGCCAAGGCTAATTAAGCTGCAGCCGGAGTTGAGCAGAATTCAGTTCGAAATAGTGCAAAAACCCAACTAAAGCGAGTGACCACAAAATCAAAGTGCTAACAAAATAATTGCTTGTGGAATAATAAGGTATACGCGATGACCTTGAAACCCCTTTAAAGCTGCCTAATTAGGCGAAAGCTTACCAAACAAATTTGCTCTTAAATCAGTCAATCGACGAACAAAACACTGCGCAAATTGTGGCGCCCAGCGGACGCTCTTGCATATGGCCAGCCACCCGAGCCACTCGACCTCACTCACGCCCACACCCTCGCCCACTGAACCTCCCACTGAACCACCAACGACCCCCAAACCACCTCCCACACGGAGCACCCAGCCGCCAGGCCTCACACTCTGCGAAAGGAAAAGGCCGAGGCAGCAGCAACTTAATATTATTGTTTTATTTTTTCTTTGCCATTTTCCTGCTATTGTTGTTGTTCCTGTTCTCGTTGTGTAGAGAAGGTAGAAGGAAAACGCTCGATTTGTTTACTGTACTGCCACGCAATCTCTGAGTGGGCGGTGAGGTGCTCCTGGGTGCCCAAGGTGGCTGGCTAACATGCCCTCCAATTTGTACAGCAAATTAGGCAACGGTCCAAGCAAGAATCCAACAATAGCAAACCAAAAAGTGAACAAAAACAAATCAAATATCAAAACTTAAAATTAACCCAAAATCAAAGAAAATATTAACCAAATTCATTGAAAAAAAGCTGAATTTAAGGTGAGTGTCAGTTGGAGTTAGTGAAGTTGGTGAAGCTTCTCTTGAATTGCACCCACAACAGCTACAACAAAAACCAAACCAACAACTGCCACACTCACACCTACACTCACTTCCACGAACAACATCAAAATCGCAAACAGAATGCTTAGACAGCCAAAATGTGGAATATATAAATGCAAAATGCAAATAGATTAGCACCCGCCATACAGAAATGCTTATAGCGTACAAAAAAAGAGGTCTGCCAAATGCCAAAAAATGAAAATCCTGCAGAAACAATCAGTAACAACAGCAACCTAAACTGTTACAAGAAAAATATATAAAAATGTTGGTCACAAGCCAAGTTTAGTTGAATTTCTCTGGGAAACGTTTTAAAAAGAATAAAGTTATAAATACAGTTAAATATAAATTTTTTCAATTCGATTTAAACGTGAGCTTTAATGTTGGGCTTAAAGAGTCCAACTTAAGTACAGAAACGCGGTTCAGGGATTTTGAGAGTTACTGGAATTGATTCCATTTCTTTTGTTTCTGAACATCTGTTGACAAGTCACTGTTATTCGAATCGAATTAGGCACTTAAAACTAAGTAATAATTACTCTTATTTTCTGTTTTTATATTTGGAAAAAAAAACAAACCAAATTAGAATTCAATTGTAAGCCATTTAAAGTAAATGCAATTAAATCAGACAGAATCCAACGCCCACTTCAAGCGCATTCATTGAAATTCCATGTCATTTAGCCAAAATACAATGCAATTTAGAGAGCTCTTGGTGTTAGTTAAATGTTACAGCTTCAGTGTTTTTTTGGCCGCAATATTTATGTGGATGTGAGTGTGTGCACTGCTGTCAGGCCCTCAATTAGCCGCCCCGAAGTGTGCAACAAATTTGTGAAATGAATTACATTTTCGATTAAACACACACGGAAAATCAATAGGGGGGGAGGCGCGTGCAAAGTGAAATGGCAACCACAACATCAACGCGAAATGTGTCGCATATGGGCTACCAGGCTGTGAATAAGTAAATATAGACCGCACTCCTGCGTGGGTGAGTGTGTGTGCGTGCCACAGGATGTGCGGCCTGCACGGGTGTTTGGCTATTTTAAAATGCGACCAGCTGAGGATCCTTGGGGCAATGGGCTGAATTTAATTAAATCGTTGACCAACACCAGTTGACGTTGATGTCGCCTGCTCTAGTTGCTGTGCGTGGTGTGGCGCCTTGTTTGTTTGCATGTGCAACTGTGCGTATGAGTGACATTAATGCGAACATTGCGGCTGGCCCACGCAGAAAGTGCGTGAGTGTGTGTGTGTGGGCCGCTTACGCCCTCTTGAGTGTGTGAGTGTGCGTGCGGGCGGGTGCCTGTTGGCGGCCATTTGTGTGCTATTTATGCGCCTGCGTCTGTCGATGTGTGTGTGCGAGCGTTGGTTTAAAAATAGCACAAGCTATGCCAGCCTCTCCCGTTTCTCCCACATCTCTCTCCCTTCCCTCTTCCTATCTCTCTCTCTCGCTCTCTGCCACCGATGATGATGATGATTTTAGTGTCCTTTTGCCAGCCCAACGCCCATTACAACGACTCCTTTGCCTTTGCCTTCTCCTTCCCATTCCAAAACCTCCTGTCCCTCCCGATGCCTGTCAACCTAACTGGCTTGAATTTATGGCCAAAAATATAAAAACAGGAAGCTCACACACACGAGCACACACTGAGACAAGAATTATTCAGGAACAGGAAAATTCGGCATCTTGCTTTAGACAAAGCTGCTGTTCCCATTTGCATTTCGATCAAGCCTTGTGATTTTAAATTAAGGGATTAAGAATCGCTGTTCTGACTTGTTCAAAACTGATCGATTTCGAATAAATTGATCGGACTTGGACACAGAAATAGAATATCCAGTCAGTTATAAAATAAACAAGGGTATCTCTACACTCAAAATCAACTTATTCGCCTTAAGACTTAAAATGTTTGAGGCTAAAATACATACTTACATATAGTAAGCTATTATTTTATTTGATGATGGCTCTATGTCACTACATTGTGTGGGGTCATTTTTCTTGAACACTTACATTTCTTTATTTTATTTACCCAAATAAAAAAGACAAGAAAGAACCTTTTTTACTGGGTTAGGGTTATAACAATACACTGTATGGAGTAATTTTTCTTAAACGTATGCATTTCCTTATATATTTCTTTATCCAACAAAAAGAGAAGAAAAATTAATTTATATTTATCTGTTCCTGCACTAGAATCATAGTATTTAGTTTAATTATATTATATATATTATTGTATGGAGTCAGAACAAACAATCGGTATATATAGTTATCTGTTTCTGATCTTCAGTAAAACATAAAAAATTTACAGCAAAAATGTAGTGTCTTAGAGCCAAATTATTCATTATAATGTGATTTAATTATGATTTATACAATGTAAGCCGCTTCCGGCTGTTTCTTTCTGAATAATTTTATTTTAATTTCGGAGTTTTCGATAATAAATATACGAATGGGAATGCTGTTGGATAAAATGTATGACGAATGTGAAATTAACTTCTTTGGAATTTATTTTCCCTGTGCACGAGTGTAAAATTTGTTTGATTTTACGTTTTCTTTGTGTGTTGCACAATGCGATGATTGTGCGCAGCCTTTCCACAGAAGCAACAACAAAAACAATAACAAACATGAACAGCAACAACAGCGGGAGCAACAATAACAACTATAAGAAAGGTCGCCAAGGGACAGAAATGACCGTGTTTTTGTGTACATTATTGATTTTTGCATTCTTTTCTTGGTCTTTTGCGCCTTTCACTTGCCCCCTTTGGGCCCCACATCCCCCAACGAAAACCTAAAACCCAACCCCATTTGCAAATTGTGCGTGTGGTTTTCTCAAATAATTTACTTTACTTTTGCTTTGTTTTACTTTCGTGCCTTCTTTTGTTTACATTGTTATCGCTTAGGTCTGCTCGCTGTTTTTATGTAATTTTTTCATTCTTTTTTTATTTTTACTTCACTTGTTTTTGTTTTGTTTGCCGTCTCTGCTGCTGCTGCTGCCGATGTTGTTGTTGCTGTCGGCCATTATGCGCACAATAAACGTTTTGTATCGTGACCAAAGTCAAATGAAAGTATGCCAGGGGTATGGCCCACAAACACAGAGGCAAAAGTGTGTGTGTGTGTGTGTGCAAGCTAGTTCTGGTTCGCACCCAAGGCGGTTGTCTGAGTGAGTGCTGGGCGAGTGTGTGTGCGTGCGGGTTTGCTTTTGTTTTAAATGCGTTTACAACCATTTTCATTGCCTACTTTCAAGGGCAAAAAGCAAGCTGCAAATTTAATCGAGTAAAAATGTAGCCCTAGTGTAAGTTTGAAAGCTTTTAGCTGCTTATAGGCACTTAGATCCCTCGAAAAGCGGAGCATATAGTAGTACTTTGGGGACATGATAAATAAGTAACTACTAGGGGAGCCTGCTGCTCAATATCAAAGTATTAGCTTGCTTTAACTCCATATTTTTAAGTATTTCTGCTAGACTAACTTATGTATTTCTAAGCTAACCTGGTAAGCTAGTTATAACTTTATCTAAATCACATTAACCACCTCCAAAACTCACCTTTGAAATGTTATTTTCATATATTTTTCTCCACTCTTTCTCTCTCTCTCTGGTCTGCCCCTCGAACCAACTTGCCCGCCACAAAAACCATTAAAAAAAATCAAAACCAAAACCAAATACTACCCGAAAAATATATAATGTATAACTTAAATGAAACCAAAACATAAACATCGAGTAGCAGGTAATTTTGGCGGCGTTCAAGGTGTCCAATCCGTTCTCTCGCCCGGCGATCTACAGATTCATGCAAATGTAAGCGAAAAGATTCAATCCAGGCCCCAAAGGCATTTAATGCGAATTAATTTGAATGTGTGTGTCTCTTCGATGTTATTGTTTCCTTATGAGTTTCCACGTCACCAGCGCAAGCAAGGAATGTGCGATATCCTTAGTTGTTAACTTTGTTTTCTTTGTTCGAGCACTGTCCTCCCCCACTCACACTTTTTCCCCCCCAAACACACACACACTTTCTCCTCCCTAGACCTTTTTTCGATAATAGCCATTAAGCTGGTCAGTCCGTCTTTCTTTGCTTCAGATCTACTGCTACTTCGATCATTACTTAATTTTCCTAAAACCACCTAAGAACACCCTCTATATCTCTCTGGCTGTGAACACACGTTGTCGTCACTTGACGCATTTTCGAACACACTTTGTCTTATGTATTCGTTACTTTTCGCCTTTTTTATGTAACTTCTACGTTTTTACCTGCCCTACCTACCTACCTACCTGTAAATGTGAACGAAAACAAAACGAAATTTTGAAAAAAAAAAAACAAGAAAACTTGGTGAATAATTTGCATGGATATCGTAACGCTGTTTCCCGTTTCCTCCTTACTTCAACCGACACACACACCACCTAGCATTCAGAACATCCAACAGTTAACACTGTCCCCATGGGCCACCGCCCCGAGTCTTAGCCTGTAACTTAATGCTCTTGCAACTTTTAGCCACAACAGATAAGTATTGCCATGCCTCGTATCTCTCCGCTCCCACAATTACCCATTTACCGGGTGCTTAGCCCACATCTTAACCCCTGATACGCATTCTCGGGGCCCTGGCACTTCTTAGTCCCAGCAGTCTTGGGCACTCGTAGCTCTAGTCGTAGGTCTACTTACTATACTCGTATTAACCATACTTAGCTTACTCATGCAGTTGTGATCAAAAGATACGGTAAAGTCGCAGATTTTTCGAAAATTTGAAAAAAGTTCCTTGGAATACTATTTGAAATAACTCATTGAATTAAAAATAATGTCTATCTGAGAGCTTAAAGAGCTATGTAAATGGACTTGAACTCTATATGCCTGAGATTTGTGTTTATTTATGATTTAAAATAATTCTGCGAATTAGTTTTCTTGCAAGTGGACATGGGTCTAATATTAAATCATTTTAGCAAAGAATTAAATTACAAAAATCGCAGCTTTTCGAAAATTTGTAATAAAATCTTTGGATAATATTAAATAATTCAAAATTTGCAAAGAAATAATTAAAACTAAAGTAAAACCCGATTCAAATTGAAAGGAAATTTGTGTAAAAAATATATAATATATTATATATAAATTATAGACTTTAGAAATAATCAATAGCTTCATTTATCTAGTAATAACTCAAACTTAGCTAGATAAATTTAGTTAGCCAGTGTGCCCAAATCACATAAATTACCATTCCAAAATAAATGCACTTGAAAGAAGTAATTAAAACTAAATTTTGCCCCGATCCAAGCTAATTAAATTAAAAGGAAATTAGCGAAAGAAATATATATACATTATAGACTTTAGAAATAATAATTTATCTAGGAATAGCTCAGACATAGCTAAATAAATTCAGTTAGCCAGTGTGCCCATATCACATTAATTACAAAATAAATGCACTTGCATCCGAAACACTGTAGAGCGATAAGGCAACATTTACTAGCTTTTTTAAAAATGAAATTTTCGAAAAACCAAGACGGCACCACCAATCCATCTGCCACAAGATCCAAACTCGCCGGTCTGGGCCAGACCCGGATCCCCACAAATAAGTCTTCTATCATACGTATTTATTTGCTTTAAACTTTTGCTTTCTCAACCGATCGATTACCATTATGATTGTGAGCATTTGTTAAAACATCTGAAAAGGACAACAAACTATGGCAGGCAAGCGGCGCAGTCCCTCGAAGTTTTCCCCAGCAAAAGAAGTTCCCCACGAAGCTCCCCAGAGACCCCTGAAACCCCCCAACGCCCCAAACCCCAAATCGCAGAGCAAACCCCTTAGTAGTGTTTATAGCCACACCCAATCAACATCTACCACCCCTACAGGCGGGCGCCTCCAGGTGCGCACCTCTCTGGATCCGTGGCGCCAGCAGCGGAGCCTTAACGAGCGGGACCTGCTCAGTGTCAGCGGCGGCGGCGGCGGCGGGTCCGCTGACTTTCGCCACCTGTCGCAGGCCACCCAGCGGCTCTACTCCTCCGCGGATCAGAGGGACCGCTACGAGCTGCAGCTGCAGCACCGCGAGCGCCTGGAGCAGTATCCTCTGACGCGAACCGCTCGCCTGGACGTCCAGCAGCGCAACTCGCTGAATCGCAGTAACCACGACCGGCAGTTTTCCGCGGGAGGAGGCCCAGGACTGGGGCTGGGACCGGGTGCGGGACCGGGAGCAGGTGCAGGGGCGGCGGGTGGTGCTGCTGGCGCCTATCGACGTGCCCCGCCCTTGGCAGCCGCCGGCGGCGGTGGCAGCAGCAGCAGCAGCACCACTAGCAGTAGTTACTATCCCCAGTCGAAGCCGCAGATCGTGATTGGGCCGGGATCGGGCTACGATCGCGGATCCATGGCGACAACGGCAGCACAAATGGAGGCCCAAGGTCAGGCGGTGCGGGGTGGCAATCGCGGGCTGCTGGGCGCCACGCGTGGTGGCGCAGGCGGCGGCGGCGGCAGCAGCTCCGTCAGCTCCACGGAGGCGGCCTACTGGGATGAGCCGGCCACCAGCTCGTCCTCGTCGGCGGCCCAGGACTCGCGGCGCTTCACCGAGCGCAGAATAAAGAAAACAGTGCGATTCGATGCCCACGATGAAGAGGCCTCCATTCTGGCGGGCAGCTCGCTGCCCCCCGTGACCGGGATTCTACCCTCGACGGCGGTCGATGTGGGCGCAGCGACCATACTGAGCAGTGGCAAGACCTCGAGTGGCCTCGAGGCCGGCGGAGCCGACTGGACGCGCTGGGAGGCCGAGCGACAGGGTAGCCAGGACTCGGCCACCAAGGACTCGGGCATCGATACCAGCAGCACGTTCACCAGCAGCGAGGACTCGAACCGAGGAGACGGGCCCAAGGTACACGGCCAGATGAGCCAGATGGGCAAGAAGAATGCATTGTGTCTGTGTAGAGTCCCTCTCTCTCTCTCTGTGTCTTTTTCTCTCTCCCTCTGGACCCCACTATCCGTTTGTCTGTGTGGGGAATTCCCCCAAAAAGAATATGAAGAATCCGATGGGAGATACCCTGAACCCCCTCTGTTTGTTGTTCTTGTCATGTCCAAAGCCAAAGCCATAACCCAGACCATGATCAAGCAACAATATATCGTTTTTGGTTATCACTCCCAGCTCGCAACCGACTTCCAGCTATTACGAAAAACATCTTGACAATTTCAGCATACAAACTCAGCTCAGCTCACTGAAACCCAGAGAAAAATCGAACAAAATTTGCATGCCCCAGTAATCCGAGTTTTTTGAAACCTCTAAGTGTTGTGCATGACCACCTGCAAAAAGCCCTTCCCCTAGCACGTCCTTTTGCATGACTTCTACTTCTCAATGTCGTTTACCAACACTGTGTTTTCAGCATTCAAAACTTAATCTTCCATACCGAGCTCTTGGAACGTGTGTGTTCTCAAAACAGTAGGAAACCCCCCAAAAAGCGAAACAAAAACTGTGTATCTATATCTATATATCTATACCTATGCGTTATGCCAACTATCCGTACTTGAGTAGAACATGTTTTTAGATCGTAAGAAAACATAAAAAATACGAAAACAAAAACCAAATGAATGTGAACAAGTGTACAGACTTACGTTACTTTCTGCTGTTATACATACTTTAAATCTTTTTGTTTACCAACCCTTGCTACTAATTGTAAGTTTAACCTAGGGCGTAAGTTCTATGTCTAAGGCCTGTGAGCGGTGCAAAAAGCTAACTAAAAACAATTCTACTTCCCGCATACGACGCCACCACATCCAACAACCAAAATCTATGCACGATCATCCGCAATCCGAACTGTAACCGAAACTGTAAACCACCAACCCCACCTAAAAAAAAAACCAATCACAATCCCACCACACCCACAATCGTGAACCGATCGATGCATATAGAATCCGGTGAATTGGCAAACATCCGCGGACAATACTCGCCTCATCGGGCACATGATATTGCGTAAATACTATGATGGGGAGGATATATTAGGCTTAAAGGTCAACGGCGGCCAGCCCCTCGGAACGGGAGGATCGGTCGGAGGTCCATGCGGGGCCGTCGTGGAGAAGGTGAAGCGCGGATCGGTGGCCGATCTCGAGGGCCGTATTCGACCAGGTAACGTTCGCCAGCATCCGCCATTCATTCACCACATCTCACTCTGACTTTTCTCTCTATCTCTTCCCTCTGTCTCCGATCTCCGATCATGATCATTTGCCGCTCACCCACTATCATCCATCAATCCATGGACCGACCAGGCGACGAGATCATCGAGTGGAATGGCCGCGGGCTGCACAACAAGAGTGCCGACGAGGTGTACGATATCATCGACGAGAGTCGCCTGGACGCCCAGGTGGAACTGATCGTAAGCCGGGCCATTGGCAACGGTGGCGGCAGCGGCGGAAGCAGCAGCAACGTCAGTCCCAGCAGCGCCTGTTCCGCTTCCGGCGGATCCGCCAGCAGTGCCCCTCCGCGCCGCTCCTCGGCCAACTTCCCGCACAGCGGGCTGGCCAGCAGCATGGCCGGAAGTGCAGTGGTCAGCAGTGGCGGACGATATCTCCAGCGCAAAGGTACCAAAATAGCAAATATTCTCCTATGTGGTCCCTTGGAAAACTGTGTCTGGTTGTGTGTGCGAGTGTGTAGCTGAATGGTAATCGTAGGGACGAATCGGTTGGCCAAGGGTGAACCTTGCCAAGGCTTATAGGGAATTCTTACTGGGTCTCAAGCTCTTAGATAGAGGGATTTATTTAAAGTTTATGTAATTCTAGAAATACTTCGAAGGGCTTAAATTAAAAGTTTTTATCAATTGCAAATATTAACATTATGTCATCAGCGCTGGTTCCATTCGTTTACATTCAATTATTTATTCAGTTTTGTTAAATTTTGTACTTTAATCTTGCATTACATAAGACTCCATTCGGTAAAACAAGGCTGCATCTTAGTTATATAAAAAAAATTGAAGTACCAAGGAGCATCGAATCGTAGAAAGCTGTTTTTAAATTTTTACTTCAAAGTGAAAAGGTGACACTAGATCGAATAGAAAAGCTCATTAAGGTCCGGTTTCTATAGAAAGTATATACACTCCCTGTCAAAGTTTCCGGCCAGATAAAGTACCGGCCAGGAAAATTTGGTTCTCTTTCGTGTAAATGTGAGATCTGGTTTCCAATAGCCAATTGAAAAAGAAAAAAAATATTTACAGCACTTTTGAGTGGATCCGTTACCAAAGCAACCGTGTATTTGCGCATTACAGCACAATTCGGTGCTTTACAGCAACAATCGATAGTTAACAGCAATATGTTATTCTTTCACATTCAGATAAATTTTAGGAAGATAGAAATCCGATTTGGTTTACGATAAGTTTATCCGGTCATTTTATTTTCCGGACAGTAAGGGCAGAAACCGGCCCTTAATAGGATGAAAAGGAAACTTTTAGGAATTTGAATGTCACAAAGGACACTTCCTTTTTAAATGAATTAAATTAAATTTAGTATATAACTAATAGCCAAGTCAAAAAGGTATTTTTTATGCCCGAATAGCAACAGTTTCATCAACGAAAACGATTACACTACCAAACACACTAACCCGACCTAACTGCCACTCCAATTCGCTTGGTTGACCTACACGATCCTGATCTTAACCAACCTCTACCTCTCCTATCAGCACCCGCGGTCGAGGCCATTGAAATCCACCGCGACAAGCCGAGCGTGCTGATCACATCGCCCGGCTCACCGGACATCCACACCAGTGTTTCCGGAGCGGGCGGTGGACTCCGGCAACGTGGCGGCGGTGTCGGGCCGACGCAGCGCCTGGGACCAAGTCACAGCAGCCACAGCCACAGCAGCAGCGGGAGTGGCAGCGGCAGCAGCACCAGCAGCGCCCACGCCTCCACCTCCGCCCACGGATCCGTCCACGCCACCGGCTCCGCCTCGGGCGGTCTGCACGGCGCCACGACGGCGGGCCACCATCACCACCATTGCCATCCGCACCAGCATCCGCTACAGCACCAGCAGGGATCGCCCGCCGCCGCTCACTTCCATGGCCACGGGGTGGGTGTCGTCGGCATGGGCAGTGGCTCCGGCACCACCACGCAGCCGATACCGATCGAGGGGCGGTTGCAGCTGAAGCTCGGCTACGACCAGAACACGCTGCAGCTGATCGTGACCCTGGTCTGTGCCACCGGCCTCTCCCTGCGCCAGAGCGGAGCTGGCCGCAATCCCTATGCAAAAGTGAGTTGAATTTGATAAGTAAATCCACTTAAAGATAAAGGAGAGAGCTAAATCGTAATACTAACCTAAATGGCGATTGCCTTTCAGGTGTTCCTTCTGCCCGACCGGAGCCACAAGTCCAAGCGGCGAACGAAGACGGTGGGCACCACCTGCGAGCCCCGATGGGGCCAGACCTTCCTCTACTCGGGCCTGAGGCGCTGCGACCTCAATGGTCGACTGCTCGAGGTGAGGCTTATATACCTGCAACCGCTGCCTCAGTTCAATCAAGTAATCACCTTTTCCGCCTTCCAGGTAACGCTGTGGGATTATGTGCGCTATGGTGCCAACGACTTCATCGGCGAGGTGGTCATCGATCTGGCCCATCACATTCTGGACGACGAGGCCGAGTGGTACCAGCTGCAGCCCCACCAGGACACCTCCTATCTCGTATGTGTGGGCCGGGCTCCTTTAGTTCGTTCCGTTTGGTTTCCATTTTGCGTTCGTTCGTTTCCGTTTCCTGCCGGCAAAAATAGGTGTTGGTAAACGCTTAAAAACTAAGGAAACCCACAAGAGTTTCGCGGTTCACGGTTGCCACGAATGAAGTTTTGGCGAGCGAAAAACTTAACACAAAAACTGGCTAATGACAAATGGAAAATGTTATGGTTTCATTTATGTATATTCTTTTTTGTTTTTGTTATCATGTTAAGCTCGATGTGTAGGTTCGGGCTTTCACTTTCGCAATCAGCTCTCATTTCTAATTTAATTAGCCATAAAAGCTATAGATATCTCACTAAAGTCTGTGAAAGTGAAGGCCAGAACTGACCTGGCAATGTCCTCTAACCGAACGAACCCTCCCAAGCCAACCTGCAGCCGCTGCCCCGATTTGAACAAAATTATTAACTCGGCATTGTCATTATCTGTTTCCTTTTTTTTCGTTGGTTTTTGTCGTGCACCCGCCAACAACACCAACACACATCGCCATCCAAAACCACCCACCCACCATTGCCAACAACAACAAAAACACGTGCGTTACCCATACAACCAAATCAACAACCAACAACCACATTGCGACGCCAAATTTATGACATCAACGAAAACAGTTACGTGACGAGGGCAGCGATGTGGACGGCCTGATACTGACACCGACAGATCATTTATCACCGCCGAGCACCATGTCGCGTCTGAGCGACTCGGACACGACGTCCGACTGCGACATCGATGGAATGACGCCTGGGGCCAGCATCTCGTCGATGGGCAGTTCTGCCAGTCCGCCGCCCCTGCTAGAGGTAACAGCAACATCCACAAGAACAACAGCTACAACAGGCAGTACAAAAACATTACACTGAGAAAAGCACACACAAGAGGAGCCGCAAAAAAAGCAAAGAAAGAAAAAGAATTGAATTAAATTTATTATTTCATATGTACATATATAATACACACGAAAAAAAATGAGGAGGAAGAACCACAGCAGCAAGAACAACTGACAGCAACAAGAGTGAGGACACCAGACACACACACACTCACATTGGTCCTCAATCGCAGCTTGCCACTTTCAGTGGCTCCCAGCCCCTCACATATTTCCGCCATCGCCAAAAAAAAAAAGCCCACACACACTCATGCAGCCAGAAGGCATTCGAGGAGAAAAACACTAACATTTCCCTGTATACCCTTGCTAGGGGAGCATAAGCCATGAAAAAAACATACACGCGGGAATCTCAGAAATCACTATGGTTTTGGAAACATTTAAAAAGGTGGCTAAACGTTGATATTAAAATATTTAAGGCATCATTCCGTGCAAAGTTGCTATTTTTTTCATAACACGCTTTGTAGCATAGTTCTAGGCACCTTTTTATGTGATTTCAAAGCCCTTGTGATTTCTGTAGGACCTCCGAATAAGTCTCCTTTTGAAGTCCCTATGGAATGGAGTTTCGGAAGAGATTTTGAATTATACTTTTAAGATCAGGATCATGCTACTTTTCTCAGTTTGAAATCAAATGATTTCAATAATTTATCCTGATAACAAATGTTTGTAAAATTCTGTTTAACTTTTAGAGCAGACTTAACTGTTCCAAAGCAAATACCAACTTCGTCAAATGTAACATAGCATCCTTCAATGGTGAATCGAAATAGAAAAGCGTGTATAGTCACTGAGGCTTCAAAGGGGACTTGAATTGTGTGAAAGCTTGGGCTTCCCTAGTTTGTTATCTCTCTTCCTATATGTGTGCGTGCTTTTTTCCGTAACTGTAACTCACATATCACATGCCAAGAGCAGCATCAGGCACAGCATCAGCATCAACATCAACATCAGCATAAGCATCAGCATCAGCCAGAAAACTCGTTGGCCATCATCAGCACTGCGAATGCGAACAAAAAGAATAGAATCCACACAAAGCCCTGCCACATGCTCCGTCAAAGGACTCGGACTCCATTGCGGTTCCAGTTCCTGTTCCTGTCAGTTAACAGTTCATAGTTCTCGGTTCGCATGCCACACACACAGACACGGATACAGATACACATATCAGCAACTGGTTCATGGTCAGGGACGGAATCAGAGGGCCAAAACATGACATGACACCTCCCAAACCAGCAATTGTACAAAGTATTTTGTTTTCATGATGTTTTCAGTTCGTTTGAAACTTTTATTCAACTAATTGGTGTCGTTGTTTGGTTGTGCGTGTGTTAAATTTTTCTCTCTCGATCTACTACTACTGTCTCTCTAACTCTCTTCGAAGTCTAAACTATCTAAAACTGTACTAAAACCCCGAACGACTCCGAGCGAGACTCTGTCGCGTCATTTCAGCTAACAGTATAACTATTGCATTTAAGATGGAACTTAATCTAGTCTAAGTCGAATAAGCCGAATGTTTTAAGCTAAGAATCCGTGTAAACTTAAACATGAGAACACATACTGCCCAACGAAATCTCTCCTCTCTGTCTCTAAACAAACTCACCGATCGACCTGCCATTCAAGAGCACCCTAAAGCCGCTTTGCATGCCCTTGTAGATAACCGCTTTTGCCCATCCAACCATCCACGAAGCTACTTATCACCTATTACATTGGCGCCCGAGCATTGCTTTCCCTCGTAGCTTTAAGTGTGTAGCGTTGCGTATACTTGATGTGCGTTGAGTTAACCGAACACTGCCCCCCGAGAACACCAGAGAACCCCGAGATACTCCCACACAAACACAATGTAGGGGCCAGTATGAAAAGTAATATTGCAACACCACCTCGATCACACAGTGCTCCAGACTCTCTCCATTCATTTTGATCATATGTAAATTTCTCTATTTTATACTCCTTCTTTTCTCTCGATCTTTGCCTCTCTCACCGAAACATCCTAACGAACCACCCCATGTCTGTCCCGCTCCAATCCCAACCCCAACCCGAACACGACGATCCAGCTCGATCTAAACGAGCGTCGGTCCCGACGTGACATGTCGCCCCAGGGCCGCAAGCGGGTGGCCGGGATGGTGGCCCGCGACTACCGCACTGTATCTGGCATTGGACAAAGTTACCACAATCAGGTTTGCACCCAAGCTAAATTAACGAACCACCCCACAAGATGCCCGAAAAGAAGGCGAAACAAACAGAACAGTACAGACACTGGGAACACAACAGATCATTAGTTGAGGAGTACCTTCGGAGCAGGGTTATTCGTTCATTAAATAGAGAAACTCCTGAATATCAATTCAAACCCTCCTTATCAAGTGGAACCCGTACTTAAAAGTCACTTGGATCATACCATTTCTAAAAAGTTATCTAAGAAGACCCCTCAACATACAAATTTTAAGTTCCAAACCATTTAAGGAACCTTTTCCTAAAGAAATGACACCACCATTCAGTGGATCCGAAGCGTTCCTCAGTCCAAACATCTCTTGACCATAAGCCCCACAATTATAGCTAGCCTAGTTAGACCAACATCACTGCCAACTTACTGCACTTTCTATTCAGAGTTTATGCTAATCTTTTACTTAACCTAACTAACCAAATTAACCCACTAATAATCTTAAGGGCTGCCTGCGGCTCTCCATGTATTTTGATTGATTTCGTTTCGAAAATGTACTCGTATCCAATTTTTATGGCTCTCTATCTCTTGCTCTCTACCTACGTATTACCATATATATATGAACTTACTCGTATCAATGTTCCAGTAGAAGTTGCAGTACAGTTAACCGAAACACCGAACTCTGAACACCGAACACAAGACACTCCCAGACACATTACTCTGTTATGCCTGACCCAGAACCACAGCCACTGCCACTCACATGACTAGTCTGTAAGCTCCGATCCGAGCGATCGTCGGAACCCCTGGTCCTGGTCGAAAGGGTGCACCACTAAACCACACTCTACTTTCCATGCCCCCCACACTCTCTGCACCGTCACAGGCCTCTGCCACCGGCTACTATCGTCGCGGAGGTGGTAATGGTGTCGGCTCGTCCATCGGCCCCGGTGGCATGAGCCTCAGCCAGCGTAGCCACTCGGCAGCACCCAGTGACGGTTACCACAGCAGCAGCGGCGGAGGAGGAGGAGGAGTGGGCGGAGTGTCCTCCGGTGGATCGGGCTACGGTTACAGGAGCACCAGTCCTCGACGGGGCTCCCTCTCGCCGCCAGACGATCGCTACATAGACTATCCAGTGCTTCCAGTTCCATCGGCCTACCAGGGCCCAGGTGGTGCCACCTCGGCAGCATCGGCTGCCTCGCAGCAGCAGAGATTCCAGTCGCGCTCGGCCACAGCCACGCCCACAGGCTCGCCCAAGAAGAGGCAACTGCCACAGGTAACCAAAGAGGATCAAAGCATAAGTCCGAGCATGAGTATAAAGGCGAAAGCAGCGCGACACAATATCCAAAAAAGTTTATTTACTTTATTAAACGATATGCTAGATATTTGCTCAGTTAAATTAGACTTGCAGCTTTCAAGACACAATATTTATGCCTTTAAGATACTCTAGAAATAGTATTGAACAAAATCACACTGCCTCTAGGGCACAGAAAAAGCATATTTTAATACAAGCGGTATTTTAGATAATTGTAAATATTAATGTATGGATTGTTCCTTAGATCTCATATTCCCTAAAATGGGAATTCGACCTGAAAACTGGCTCAAACAATTGTATCAGGTCGCGCGGTCAAGAGCGATGGGAATCAAAATATCCGTATACTTTGGCCTTTTTCCTTTGCTCTCTCGCCTTGAATGAGTGAGCAGTTTTCCCTCTCTTGGTACCGGTTGTTTCGAATGTGAAGCCTATCTCTCTCAATCTCCATGCCTTGCCTGCAATGTACAAGCATAGCAGCAGGAACAGCCGATTTATTCCGTTCCATAGCGAACGAGAGATTACTTTTTAGCAGCCCGCTAAGGGGGACTTTGCTTCCCGATTATAATAGAGCGAAATCACAAGAGAAACATATTCAATTTCAGTTCAATTATCGTTTAAATATTAAGAAGGCTATGGATAATTTTAATTTAAATACTATTTCCCCTTTCATCTCTTCTAAAATCGAATGCCTTTAATAGTTAAGCTGTTCAAGAATAATCAACAAAAGCATATAGAATCATATACTCGCCCTATACAGCTTAAATACGCTCATATATTCACACCCAAAATATTCGAACCTATTTGAACAAAAACATCTATAGAGTTTCCTAACTCCCATTCTATAAACAAAACCGCAGGTGCCGCAAACCTCGCGCAGCGCCATGCTGCGGGACCGCCTCGGACAGGACTTCGACGAGCGACTGGCCTCCGGCGGACGCTTCGGACGACATCGCACACGGCAGCCGCACCACCAGGCCACATACCGCAGCACAGGGATGGGCGGCTGGGAGCGACACTACACCGGGCTGTCCGACAGCGACCTGCACTCGATGGACGCGCGCATGCGGCCGCGCCACTCCCTGTCGCCGGACAAGGACTTCATGGGCGAGTTCGGTGACTCCGATATGGAGTCGGTGGTCAGCGTGACCTCGAGCGCCTTCTCCACGCAGTCGGAGCGACCGCGCACCTCGCGCGGACTCAGGTAAGTGGCTGACGGGTTGAGAGGAGAGCCCTCTGAAGAGCAGCCAGGAGGGAGGAGGAGGAGCAAGCCAAGCTACGCTGCCAAAATTACGCTGAAATTCCGCTCTCGCCACACTTTACTTTACTTTCCGAGTAGAAGCTGCGAACAAAATCCAAAATTCCCCTGAATCAATCTCAATCTCCCAATCTCAAGTCCCCCTATGTCTCGGTATTGAAATTTGATTAGAATCTGAATCCGTATCGGCGCGCTTACCGCCCCACTCTCTCTGTGACACACACCACACACACACACTAGACTCGCACACTGAAACCAGCGAAAAACGACAGCGAAAACATAAAGTTTCTTTTCTGCATTTACTTTTTGCGTTTGCCAAACCAACCGACAAACTTAAATCTCTATGAAAACCTTCAACAACAATCAACAACTCGCCGCGTGAACTCTCTTTGTGTTTGTGTTTGAATGCTTCTCTCGCGTGCGCTGTGCTCACCACACGCTTCACCACAAAATTCAACAACATGTCGCAATACACCACCAAACACTCCACTCTCACACACACACACTCGACTCGCATTGGTGAACACTCACCACGAACCGAACGCTGACCTCGGACGCTGTTCGTCTCTCCCGTCCTCCGTCGATTGTTCAACAACAACCCACCACCCTGCCATCGAACCCCACCCGACCCTCTGCCAACACACACTCAAACTCACCACACGCCGAGCGCTGTCTCACTGGGAACTGGGGTTGCGTTTTTAACCATTTCCCAACACTGCATGCCTCGAAACCGAAACCACCGCTGCCACTCGTTACCGTTACCACCCGTTACCGTTGCCGCAATAACCGATAGCTTCCCCCGCAACTGGCGCAATCTCTTTGGCGTCCGCAACAGCTTCCTCGGCGGCGCCGCTGGTGAACCGATCACCGGACTGCGCCTGCATCACTCAGAGCCCGGCAGGGCAAACACCATCGAGGTGGACGACTGTGACTATCTGCCGGCTGGCGGGGCACAGCAGATGGTGCTGCTGGAGCAGCTGGAGCAACTGCAGCAGCTGGCGGCCCTGGCGGCTGCTGATTCGCCGCCCATATCCGCCGGCCTTGGAATGGGAATGGGCCCGCATCAGGTGCTGGTGACGGATGCTAACAGCGGCCAGCTGGTGGAGCAGTTCTTCGTGGAGCCCGGCACCGTGGCCGAGGAGACACTGGCGCCGCTCGTCGATCCACTCGATCCCCATGCGCATCTGCATCCACACTCCGCCTTCTACTCGCCCCATTTGCCACCACCGCCATTCGCCATCGACATCGACATGTTTCCACCACGACGGTCCAACGGACAGAAACCGAACGTACAAGCCACCGCCACCGCCGCCTATCCGCTGCCGCTGCTGCCGAGCTTTGAGCAATTCAAGCGCATTACCACGCCCATCACGAATCTCTTCCGCAGCTCCTCGCCCTCGGGCGTCCACGCCCATGACCATGTCGCCTCCGGGCTAACAGCCTCGCCCAGCTCGCTGGTGGGCTATGTGCGCGATCACCTGGACAAGAGCTGCAGCCACTGCCAGAACGGGAGTCAGCCGGTGGTGCTGTCCACGCACCACACCCTTCACCTGGCCTCCGCGGGCGTGGCCATTGGAGCCTGCCCGGATCCCTGCTGCCTGGCGGATGCGCATCCCCACCCCCAGCACCAGCCCATGGGCTATCCCTACGTCACTGCCGGTGAGCCGCCCGCCACGGATCCCGCCATGTGCGGCGAGTGCGTGGACCAGCACTTCCTGGGCGGGCTGACGGGACCGCAGATGAATCTGGGCGTAGTGCCCACCTACCATGTGCACACGCCCACCCCGACCGCCCATCGGAGGGCCAGGGGACAGATGGCGACCCCGCCGCCGCCGCCCACACAGTCGGTGCTGCGACTCTCGCGACAGCTAAGCGAAGATGCCCTGGTGGCCGCCGTCCCCATTTCGGAGGCCAAGGCGCAACCCACTTCGATACTGAAGAAACCGAAGCTGGAGCGAAGGCGGCTCTTCCACGAGGGTCAGTCGCGATCCCTGGACTACGACGATCTGCACACGAAGAGCTGGGGTCGCCGGCGCATCCGCTACGAGGACGAGGTATTGCCCCCGTCCGCGGATTACCCCTATCCGCATCCGAGCGCCTACGCCCACTCGCCCACGTCGGCGATGTCGCGTCGCTACGGCTCGGAGACGAATATTCGTCAGTCGTACATGGGCGCCAATGTGGACGCCAGCCATCCGCTGAGCCACTCGCACTTCCTGGTAACGGACGACAAGATTGTGACCATAATGTATGACTCCGACGTGGGCTGGACGCGACGCGGCGTGGCGCCCTCCCTCTTCCGCGGGGCGCACCGTCAGCGAGGACTGGCGGATGCCAGGCACCACATGTCGCTGGACTTGCAGCGGACCAGCCAGCAGAAGCTTTACGGACCGGCGGCGCCGTACCTGAAGCGCCGCCGGAACCTTCCACATCCGCCCAGTGCCCAGAATGCGCACAACTTCTCACCAATGGAGGGCGGCGGGTCGGGACTGGAAGCGGGAACGGCGGGACTGGAGCACGGCAACGGAATGGGTAGCGGTGGTGCACACAACACGACCAGTACACACAATAGCAACCACTACACCAACCACCAAAATAGCCAAGCGAGTAGTGTTAGTGTTAGCCAAAGTCACAGCCAACAACAACAGCAACCACTACAAGAACAACAACAACAACAACAACTATCAGCTAGGCAAAAAGGGAAAGAAGGCACCGCCGCCAACAGCGGATCGATGATGGCATCGGAGCAGCTGACGAAATCTAGTAGTGGGAGCGGTGGTGCCACATCTGCTGCCGCTGCTGGGCATCTTGTCGTCGGTGGTACTAATGCTAATAATGCTTCTTCTTCCTCTTTTGCAAATCCCCAACAACCACCACCACCAATACAACAACAACAACTACAACAACAACAACAACTACATCATGGATCACCCAACCAAATCAACAATAACAAACGTGTCCCATCATCAACAACAAATACAAATACACCAACACCACACCAACAAAACATAAACACCAACAACAATGACGTTAACAACTTGACGCTTGACGCCACACACCAACAACAACAACAACAACCACCACCAAATACATGCACAATTCTTATCACAAATACAACAACAACATTAACAACAACAACAACATCGTCGAATGCAACGAATGCGGCGACAACGACAAATGCAACAACAACCGCAACAACGACAAATGCTACAAAAACTGCCACAAATCCAACAACAACAACAACAAATAACACGAACGAACCAAACGCAACAACAACGAACGCGGCTGCGGATGCGGACCCGGATGCTCCGCTGGACGTCATCGACTGGGATGCCATCGATGCCATGCTGGACGACGATTTCAGCGAGTACGACAAGGACAAGAACGGCGCCGACGAGGCGGGCGGTGCCAAGTCAACGGACGGAGGCGGGGCCGAGGGCGAAGAGAAAGTCGGTGAGTAATGAATTCCTGATCTGAGAGATTTGCCTCCAGATCTTTGTTGATCCGAAGCTCAGTGACTAGAAAGCCTTGCATACTTTTCTTTTCTTTTTTGCTTAAAAATATTACGTATACGATGCTTATTACGTATACGTACATATGTAAACATATGAAAGCCTGCTAGTAAATTAGCCAAGTCAGTCTGCAAGCGAGCACTAAAATTTCCTGGGTAAATTTCTGTTATACGGGCCCCTTCCAGAAATTAAAAAAAAAAAAAACCGTAGATAGGGGGTGTTGAAACAAGCATTTGGGTAAAAAAATTATGTTGGGGACGCTCTTAGTTTAGTCGCAATTAATTTTTGAAGTTTCCATACAAAATTGGTTCGGCAATCATAACAAACACGCACACTGACAAATTATGAATACACAGAATCCAAGCGCCTGGCTGTGGGATCGTCGCGGTACAGTGGTCTGGGAAGCTTAAAATTTTTGTTAAATTGTGCTTAGCGTAAATACTATATATGTCGACCCTATGGACACTTTGAATACATTTATGCGTGGAATATAAATAAAACAAAATATTTGACAACGTAAAACACGTAGTAATGAACTTATTTTT
>VNJW01010528.1:0-47547 GCA_008042615.1 Drosophila auraria | reverse complement strand
CGCCTTCCCTAACAGCTATTTTCAACGCCCCACTGTAAAGCGATTTTCTCAAAATCTGTCGATACGATTTTAATGAAACTTTTACCAAATATTCTTAATTCGATCCCCAATATGCCTATAAGCCGTGCATATTGGCTCATCCTCTGAGAGAGAAGTTTTATGACATTGAATTTTTGCTGCTTGATTTTGTATGGACGGGTTCTATAGGCTTGGCCACTGTTGAGCGATTTTCTCAAAAACTGTCGTTGGGATTTCGATGAAACTTTTTGGGGTAATACTTGAATAAATGCCCCCAAACCTGGCTTACCGTGCATTGCGGCTCATCCTCTGTGGGGGGAGCAGTTTGCAAAAAGGTGGGGACTCGATTTTTCCAATGGATATTTAAGGTGTCCGCGGGTGCCGAATCCGCCCCAACCCAATAAAAAACATTAGTAAATTAAATTCTTAACAAGTAGGAACTTTAGTTTGTTCGATTAAATGCTTTATTTACGAAATAATTCAAAAATAAAAAACCCCCTCTGTGTTCCATTTCCCACCGTTCCGATTCGACGCTAACTCACCGACGCTAATTTGACGGACATCGCAAAAAGTGTGCATATATTTGAATTCACCGCAATATAATTAATTTAGTAATAAGATTAACAGGAATGACTGCACAGAAATAGTTAATGAACACAAAAAACTATTATTTAATGGCAACCGTTTCGCCACCGCTTCAGATCCGTTTCGGCACCGATTCTGTCAGTGCTGCCCATTCTTATAACATGCCGATAGCCTTAGTTATCGAAATTCAAATAAAATTCAAACTGCTTTTAAAAGCTTATTCAATTAATACAAACCAGAAAAGTCCCATTAAAAAATAAGCCAACCAGCGTTCATTTCTCAAAAGTTTATTTATAAAAAATGCTTGTTAATGTTGGTAAAATCAAGGGGAAATCATCGTATAGCTATAGTTATAATTGACAAATTAATTGATTAATAACATATTAAGCATCGAAACATTTTACATTACATATCCATTAAGTGTAGAATTATCTGTTTAATGCTACATATATAAAAAGAGTTGAAGTTGAAGTTTTGTTAGTTCATTTCCGATTTTGTCGCAATTTCAAAGGTTTGTTTTTCTGCAGAGTTTCAACAAAGTAAAGCTACTAAACTTAAATCACAGATAACACTAAAGTGTTTGTTACGATATATGCATGTATATATATGTGTCTGTTTCTATATATATGTATATATATGTCACTATATATGTGTGTGTGTGTTCTCCTCCTCCTTCTCTCTTCGTATGACTCCCCCCTTTGTGTGGAAATCAAAGAACGCATAACTGACTTAAGATTAAGGTTAGAAAACCGCTATAACTAACGAAATTGTGTGTTGTGTGTAAGTTTTGTGGTCGCATTCTCGCATTCTCAGCTATTAAATGCAACAATTGGCTTAAGTACTACGAAACAAGGAGGCTGGAGTCCTGATTCGGGTTGGGACTATAGTATTGTATGTGATCCAATTGTTTCCTCCTTCCATTTCTTCTTTCCCCTTTCCTTCCACTTCCACCTTTCTTTCCGCTGTGAATGGCACACGTTTTGCGTAACGCGAATGGCAAAAACGAAACTGAGTCTAAAGGCCCGATTTCCGATTCTATTTAAGGTTTTAGAATGCAAGTAAACGTTTCTAAGTTCCAGCTACATAATTAAAATTAAGTTGAAGCCTTTCTGAGGTTAAAAAAGAAAGGATTATATGGATCCTTGGTCGGATTAAAGTCTCAAGTATTTTGTAAAAATATTATTTTAAGCGGAAACCCTGCCCTTGTCCTCTCTTCTTCTCTGTCTGTTTGTCTGGATGATTTTGTATACGAAAGCCTTGCTGCACTCTTCCTAGACATGCACCTCCGGGCAGTCCTCGTCCTTGATCGATGTGTACTGCACCTTCTTGGCCACATTGTCGAACACCGGTGTGATCATGTACTTCAACTTATCGCGACTGACGTAGACGAGCGCCACCAGGAGGCCGAGCAGGATCATGCTAAGGACGATCAGCAGGAAGATCAGCGTGGCCGTGTGTCCGTTGAGGTGTGCCTGGGTATGCGGCGACGCTTCCGCTCCGCCATAGCGCTGCTCGTCCTCGGCGGCGTTCAGGATGGTGGCGGCAGCAGCGATGGCGTCCGCACACTGGCCCATGTCCAGCTGCAGCAGGTGGGCGGGCGAGGCGTCCACGCGTCCGGGCGAGTGGAAGCACATGAGACTGTCCTTGTTGCGGACAGTCACCCGGGTGAGAGGTATCCACGTGCGGAAGGGGGCGATGCGGCAGTCGCAGACGAAGGGATTGAGATTGAAGTCCACGATCAGGTTGGCCGTGCGATTGGGACGATCCTCCAGCTCGTTGAGCACACGCAGGTCAGTGGGCTTCACAAAGCCGAACTTGTTACGCTCGAGATCGAGGAAGCGCAGGTTGTTCAGGCACCGAACCTCGAAGTTAAGGTCACGCAGCTCGTTGTCGCCCAGATGGAGGTCCCGCAGCGAGGGCAGGTCACAGAAGACGTTGCGGTCCTTGAAGTGCGTGATCTCGTTTTGCTCTAGATGGAGCTTCTGCAGCTTCACCAGCTGGCTGTTCACGAAGATGTCGTGCAGGTCCTCGCTCAGCTGCGGCGAGCTGTTGTCCTCGAAGGCGTCGGTGAGGTGCAGGCTCTGCAGGTTCACAAAGTTCGAGAAGACGCGCGGATGGTGGTGATTGACCTCGTCGTCATCCCGCGAGATGCTCAAATTGTTGTGATTCAGGATCAGGCGCTCCACACGCGGCACATGGTGGTAGCTCTTGCCACGGATCTCCCGGATGTGGTTGCTGCTCATGTCGACGATGCGCAGCTGCTTGTAGTCGTTGATGCTCCCGAACACGTTCCACGGCAGCTCGGCTATGCGGTTGCCGGTGAAGATCAGCACCTCCACCTGCTCGGGCATGAATTCCAGGACGCTGGTGTTGCGCAGACCGGCATTCGTGCAGTTCACCACGTACTGCATCTCGCTCTCGTACAGCTCCTTGCCGCAGCTGCAGGCTGCCGGGAAGTTGGGTCCGCAGCTGGAGGAGCTCTCGCCCAGGACTCCTCCGCCGCCGCCAAGTGCTAGGGTGAAGATGGCAATGAGCGCGGCCAGGGCCAGTCTCCTAAGTTCGGTGGGTGGCATTTTGCTCTCTATGCTTGGTTAAAAGTCTGAAATGATGTAAAAAAATAAATGAAATTCATTAAAATAAGTGCCAAAAATAAATATTTTTAAGAGTTGAAGATATCTCATACTTCTATCGGATTTATAAACCTAAACATGGCTTATTATTTCTGTCTGTGCAGCAGAAACATATGTTTTATAAGTTGCAAATGCATTTTAAAGTGGCAAACATGCCGCAGAGCCCCACGAAATTTATTTAGTTTCCCGACTAACCGTTACCCCAGGTAGCTACCGCCTCCGCTTCCTCCCAGCCCCCTTACCAGCAAAATGGACAGCTTATTTATGCTCCACAAGTTGCAGATTTATGTGCTTATAAAGCATACACACACACACCTCAACGAAGCGCGTTCTCCGTTCTCCCATCTCAATCATCGGCCCACGCGGCGTATGGGTAATTTCTGTTTAGTGCCAAACTTTTCGGCGCGGGGACCACAACAAACGCCCTGAAGGGCACTCGCGGCGAGCTCGGAGTCGGAGTCAGCCAACCGCAACAGGAGCTACCCAGGCGCCGTAAACCTGATTATTTTTCCGCTTTTATTGCTATTTGTTTAGTGCCCGGCCCCGCCGGAGCGTGTGTGTGTTTGTGTTTATGATTGAGAGTTTATAGTAGAGAGAGCCGAGCAGGAAGCTTTAATTTTATTTTTAAGAGTTGCATAAAATAAAATTGGTTCAATATATCCCAAAACTCGAGGACTTGCTGTGAGCCCAAAACATTTATAATTTAATTAACATGAAATTAAATGTCGGCAGACCACATTTTCGGTTTGAATTGGCAATGCACAAATATTAAGCGAATATTAAAAATGCATTTGATGTTGACACAAATCAATTTGTGAAATCAATTAGTATCGCTTACGACGGAAAACAATTCAAACGATATTCCGAAATTAACACCCCAAGTGGAGGGGTTTCTGTTGTTTGAAAATCCCGAATAGTTCTCGGTCGATAAAGTCCTTTTGATTCAATGGAAAAAGGAAGCGCGTATCCTTTTTTGGCTGCTGCGTGGAGGCGTCTGGCCAAGGGTCACTCGATGCTAATGAGCGCATCAAATTCCCGTCCGGGGAAAATTGAAAACTAACGGCCCTTTTAATGGGGCCCAGCAGGATGCCCTCGACGCATTCGCAGCTCGCACTCGACACTCCACGCCGCTTCGCTTCTGGAGGCCCCTCAATTATCTCTCGACTGGCAATTATGTTGTCTGCCCTTCGAGTGCGGGGATTTATGCTGGTTTTTAGAGATTTGTAAATTGAATTTAGAGGCTTGTGTATCCACCACAAATTGGGAAATATTTATCAGTTATTGCCAGATGGGTGGGCTGCGTAAATGCCTCTTTCTGGCCAAGGTAAGAGCCATAAACAGGGCACAAAGCAGGCTGCAGTTGCTCTGGCTCTGTGCACACGATTCACTTCCGGTTTGTCGGACTAACAAGCAGAAAACACTTTTTTTTTTACCTCGCCAGTTTTACTTTAATTTCAACTTTTATGTCTTTGTTATTGTTTGCTTTGTGTGTTTACTGTTGCAATAACATACACCTCCAATCCCCTGCAGGCGCCCACTTTCCACCCCCTTTGTTCTGCTCCCGAGGCCATTCCACTGCAATAATAAGGCAAACAAACAGTATTTGTTCCTTCTTTACCTGCACTCGGTTCGCTTTTCGCTGGAGTTTATGCATGCGCGTAAAATAATAATAATACACACACACAACAACAACAAAAAAAGAACAAGAAAGCAAATAAAGCAACACTAACAACATTTTTATAATATGTAGTGTATGCACGAGGCGAAGGTAAAATAATAACGGTTGAGCATTTCGGTGTGTGTCTTTATACCCTCAGTAAAAGGTGTACTAGGTTTGAGGAAAAGGAATTCCTGAAATAATTAGGTGAAGAAAAAATTAATCTATTTAAGGGTTTTTTTTTTAGTAGAATAAATATGAAAGGGTAATAGTTTTAGCCAAAAATAAATTTGTGTTTCGAAACAGTCTAAAAAATCCTTATAACACAAATATTCGGTTAACAAATTGTCATTTTAAATAAACGCTTCATAATATTTTATAACAAAATCCATCTTATAAATCCCTCCATTCTCTAAGTATGTCTCGAAATGAATTAGGCCTTAAAAAATTAATTTGTTCTGGGGGTTCACAATATTTATTTAACAGAGAAATTTATTAAAATTTTATCCATATAAAATAATTTGTTTTAAAAAACCTTCCTCTTATATCAAGGTCCGAATACATTTTCCTAAACACCCAACACCGTTTAAGGTATTCAAAAATTCGCTAATCCCCTGCCAATTTATTTTTCACCTTGTTTGTTCATATTTTTGCGGGTCCTGTGTGTGCTTTGCATTCGCAGGACTCCCGCTCTAATTCTCGCCCGTTGGTTCCTCTTTTCTTTTAATTCGTTAGTGGTGAAGTGCCAGGCACTTGGCAGTTGCAACCAGGACGACGACGACCTGAAGCAGGAGTGGCAAAAAAGGTGGGAGCATGTGCAAAAGCAAAAAGCTAAAGCAATGGCGTATATGGAAACGGAATTAAAGGTGGCCACTCAATTTGTAATGCACGAAGAGGGCGTGTGTGTATGTATGGTCTAATTAATGTGTAACTGTACAGGATAATACCGAGAAAAGGGGGGATCCCCACAGATAAGGCACGTCGAAAAGCCGCACTTCAGTAATGCCAACTAATGACAGCCAATTAAGTTAACTTTCAACTACCCCGCGCCCTTTTCCTTTTATCACTGACACTTTACATTCGATAAACACTAATTTTGCCACATGAATATTTGAAGTTAATGCAGATTTGAGTGGGAATTCAGCCAGCAGGAACTAGGATTTGTACATGAGTGTACGAAGGATACTGTTAATATAATGGCAATAACCACAGAAAATAATATTTACTCCTTGTTTCCTTCCCCACAAGCTTGCCAGTAAAGTATAGTTTAATTCCTGAATATTTTAAGCATTAACCCTGTGAACCATCATCAATTATTTTGTGTCTATAACTTAGCCAACTTGAATCGCATTTATAATCCTGCTGTGCAACATCAAAAATTCCATTTTACCCCAGCCAAACCTGATCTTAGCATTTGCATTACCTGCAACCTTCCCCGGTGTTGCCACAATTTTATCTCATCGTTTTGCAAGAGCTCCTCATTAAATAAACCTCCGGCTCCGCCACGGATGCGCTTGAAATTGTTGAGCAGATGTCTCCATTATCGCCGGGCTCCTCAATCGGATGCTGTGGCCAGGGCTCTTAGCATTTCTCGACGCCGCCCACTTTGCGGGGTGGCAGTGGCACGGCGTCGTCCTTGGGAGTTTTGCCAGTCAAATTTCATTGTTGGCACAACTCGTTGCATACTTTCGGGCAACACTTGCGAATGAAAAGCTCTTCAGAGCGAATTTCGCAGCTGCAACTTGCATCCATCCAACTTGATGCGAAATGGTAGGCGGGGCGGGGAGGAGGAGGAGGAGGAGTTGGATGGTGGCAAAGTGCTTCTCGCCTTTTGCCAACTGCATTACGGAAATCCTAATGCGGCCAACAAGCGTTTAATGTCCTGCCCGGCAGTCATTAAGCGGCAGTGAGAAATGTTGAAATGTTTAAAAGCTTTTCGCCAACTCCACCTCGAGCTCCTCGAGCACTGGCCCCCAGCCAGCAGAGCAGCCAAAAATGGCCAACTAACTGTTCCTTGGCTGGCCCATAAATTTTAGCGGGTTTCCTGGAGTTTTTACGAAGCAGCTACGGGCTACCAGTGAGAAAATAACAATCTAAGATCAAGGATATTGAGGCGCGAGTGCGAGTAATGTAGGTGAAGTAGGGAAAAGATTTTTTAGGCGGGTTTCTTAAAGTGGTTTTCTTACAGTTTCTTCTCTTAGGGATTTATGGGCTTAAGAAAGTGTTGTGTATAAATAAAGGGTTAATAATAAGTGTAGATTAAGTAAAATTGAGGGCCATTTCAAGCTATTGCTAGGATTAGAGATTAATATTTCCACTTTCCTTTTAAAATGTAATCCCGTAGATTAGGTTTTGATTTTTGGAACCCCCTAATTTTCCCCCAGTGTGGACTAGAGCTGAGTTACGACTGAGTCGTAGAGTTTTCCCCCATCTTCCTGGCTTTGTTCTGCGTTGTTTATGCCCTCATTGACTGTCCGCCGAGCGAGACGCGCTAAAGTAGGCAACACTTGTCGCCGCGTCCTTCGTTTCCCATTATACAACCCCATCTGCCAGCTCTCCCCCCTCTTGGCCATGTTCATTGTCAACCTGGAGGCGGCGGTTGCTCAGCTTCTGGCGCTGGCTTTTGAGGACCTCGCTCCTTGCCAATGCAATTAAACGCGACTGCAGTCCCGCCATGGTTTACTATCCTGTCCCGTCCTGGCCGCATGAAACTCAATTAGGAAAGTTCAGTAGCAGAGGCAGCAGCAGCAGGAGCAGCAGGAGCGGCGGAAAAGCGGAAAAGCTGGGGAAGAGTGCCAGCCACAATATGAAATTGGTGCACGTTGGCTTCATAATTTCATTATGAGTGCGCCGTGTGAAGTGCAAAATATACGAGTCTGACAGAATACAGGAGCCACAATGGCGAGGAGCTGGGTTCGGGGAACTGGGCACTTGGGCGTGGTCTGGTGTCGTGTCTTGGTCAGAGCCCTCGCATCCGGCCGGACTATGTAATTAGCAGACAGCTAATAGCACTTCAATGGCCCAGTAAGTGGAGCTCTTTCCTCTTCGAAGCTGGAAAGTCTGGGAAGTTATTCGCACGCCACAACGGAAAACGGAACGGTGGCGAGGGAAAAGCACGGGAAATGTGAACTTGGCCAAGAGTGTGAATTGTGGCTTTGCGGTCTTTTAAAGACACACATTCGAGCACCACTGCGAATACGGGGCCATATGGGAGGATGTGGAGTGGGGTGGACCAGTTTATGATGTGGTTACCCAGTTGCAGTTTGCCGGGGTTGGGTCATTAGGTAGGTGAGTGGAAGTAGAGAGCTCTCGGATAGTATCATAAACCTATGGCAAGCACGTGTCTTCCGAGTTGAAAGAAAGTTGGAGCTTATAGTAGTTACTCAAAGGAATCAAAGAGGGGTAATTGTTGCTTGAACACAACTTTGAAATTCGTTCTAAAATAATTCAAGCACGAAACAGTTTTAAAGGTATCTGTATTTAAAATTACCAGCTTACTTTCAGGGCATTTTTAAACCACCGTTTTGCCAAACTAATTTAAAAAGAGATCACCAAAAATAACGAACCCTCTTTACAAGCTCCAAACTCTCCTTTTTCTCCCAAAATGACCTGCATTTTTGTGTGGATTTTTAGCCAGGACAAACCATCCTGGTGCTGGGGGCTTTAAAGCGTAAATCCAATTCTGATTGGTAATTGGAATAAAACGCAAAACGAGACGTACAGATGGAGACGCACAGGCACTCGCACTCGCATACATAGCCAACACGATAGAGATGCAGATGCAGATGCACGAATGGCCGAAACACGTTGCCAACACTTGGCCAAGTGCATATAACCAGCCAGAAAATTGCACGTGTTGCCCAACAAGAGAGACAAGAGCCGTAACAACAACAACACGAACTGTGGCAACAACTGTGGCAACAAAAATGCAGGCGGCATTCGCAATCCGTTTTCGAACGGCATTTATAGCAACAGCGTCCAGCGTCCAGTTACCAGCAGGCCCGCCGCCTCCTCTTTCGCCCATCTAACAAGAATGGCTGTCCAAAATCCATACAATCCTGAAGGGCAGGACACACGGAGCACTGCTAAAAATTGGCCTAATCGGCAGTGGGATTATAATTAAAAACCAAGTTAATATTCTAAAATATATTTAATTATTTGAAATTTAGTTCTAGAACGGATCCAAATTAAGAGCATGCAGGGGGCCTTTACAACATTAGAGCATTTATCGCTTGCTTTCACTAGAATTCCCAAAGGGTTCGGGAATGAAATCCTTAATATTTTGGGTTCCTTAAAAAGAATTCTGGACCGCAATTAAGTTCAAAGATACACAAGTACAAAAGTACACAAGTAGCCTCAGCAGCACTGGCGCATTTCTCACTTGTTTTTTCTGTAGAATTCCCAAAGGGTTCTACCTGAAAATCGCGTGAAAACTTATCCTTATCCTATCCTATTCTATCCTATCTTATCCTATCCTTAAATATTTTCAGTTATTTTGAATAGAATTCTGAAGCGAAATTAATAGGTATTTTTGTATTAATTTTGAGTTATTTTTTGTACTCAAAATGAGGAAGAAATACTTAAAGTAAGAATTTTAGGCAAATCTGTACTCAAAATGAGAACGTTCTCTCAGTGTAGCAATGTCAGGAGAGGTTGTTTTAATTATAGATTATCTGACTTACTATTATTGAGATAGGGAAAATAAATTAGTTTAAATGAAAACTATAAGGCAAAATTTATGCCCAGTGTAGGCCAAAAATCTAGTGGGAGAAAACGAGACAAAAAGAGAGACTGAGAGAGAGCGAACGGACAGGCGACAATTAGTAAAAGCGAGTCCTGGCCATATCCCTTTTCCCTCAAACATTGCCCGCTTCCTACCCGCTTATAAATCCCTCCCTTTAACTTTTGCAAATTTATGCCAGCCAAGTCGCGCCCGAAACGCGTTAGAAACGCGCCCAACTCGCACGACACTTACAAATTGCATTAAAAGCGGTCGCTTTTAAAACGCAATACCGCCTACCGCCTACCGCCCTGCGGGGGCGTGGCATTGAGGTCCTTCTCTCACTCACATCCGCCTGCATGGTATTAGGTATTTGTTTTCGCGTTTGTGTTTTTCGAATGTTTTGTTTTCACTAGTTTCTTTTTTTCCTATTTTTTTCTTGTATTTTGTGGCCTGTTGTGCGACAAGTTTTCGTTTGCATATTTTTTGGGGCTTGCTTTTTGTAGTTTTCGGTTTCTTTGTTTTTTCCTTTTTGTGTTGGCAAATGGAGGCCTCGGCGGGAAGTGAATTCATAACACTTTTTGCTTGAATTATTTCCTCGGTTTCGGAGAGCTTTGAGGGCTCACAAAGTGACTTGCTACCCGCTGTGTGCGAAAATGTGTTAAGTGAAACACATTTACTTGGGCGATTTACTCAACAACAATAACTGCAACCAACTGTAATAATAATTTTCATAAATTGCTGCTCAATTTGTGGGTTTTTGAGGGGAGAGAGTAATAGTCTGGCCAAAAAACATAAACACAATTAAGTAATTAAGCAAAAGGAAAATAAACATTGAAAGGTGGTTAACTTGAGGTTTTGAAAATCATAGAAATTCCTTGGTAATCAATGGCTTTATATTACACTCAGAGTTTAAGCGAAAAATATTCAATAACTGTTAGATTACTTTATGAAAGATTGTAAATATTTAAATTGCATAAAAGGTAGGAGTTTCTGGTTAAAATATCTGTAAACCTAAGGCTTAACTTGATAGCCTCGAATATAATAGCTCTTAGAAGCTCTTGAGATTTATGCCACAACTCGAATAATGTGCCTTAATCACTTCTAAGTACATTTTTGCGGTTTTATCAACTTTTCACTTAACACGAGAAAGTTGCTTTTGTTTTCGCTTTCCGGTTTTCACTTTCGCTTTCAGGATCAATCCAATTTGTGAAACACTTTTCGCGTAAACAAAACCGCGACTAAAGCTGCAAGGCAAACGCTTTGCTTCATTGGATCTCTGCCCCTCCCCAATTTCCCGCTCCCATTTTCAATGTAAACTTTTCAACGCTTTCCGCTTTGTCCTCGGTTTTTTTTTTCGATTTTTGGTCGATCAACTTTATGTTGTGGCTCAAACTGAAACTGAAACTGAAACAGGAAAGACATAAAAAAAAGGACCCTAAAAATGTATAAACTGTTTTTCGTCCTGCAGGCGAAAAGTAGAAAGAGGGACAGGCGATGCTGGCTTTTCCAATTCAATATTTTCGATTTCATCGTTGGCGGGGAAATGTGTTTCGTTATTTTTACGCTATTTTTTTTTCACTTTCCCTCGGCTTTGCCCCAAACTTGGCCAGCAATTTGGTGGCATAAAAACTGCGAATGAATGAATTTTAAATAAACGAAGGCTCGACCCGAGTCAAAAGCTCTTCCACTTCTGTTTTCGGTATGTTTTGCATTGGAAATTCTATGGGGAAACGTTGTTGGAGCGTAGGGAAGGGGAGTTGGGGAAATGTAAATCTACTAAATTTGTTTTTCTTATTCCACTCCTCCTCGAGTTGTACTTCCCCGCCCCGGTTTCTTTGGCGCTCAGTGTTTTTCTTGTTGCTCAACTTTTTATCCGGCCTGGCTTTTGACTTGGACTCTTCTGGGCGGGATTGGAGCAAGTGCTGTGTGGTGGTGATGGTAATGGTGGCCAGTGTAGGGTGGCTCCACAGACAGGGCCAAGCTGTTTGTTTCCAATTAGAGTCGCCGGGACGCCATGGCAGCACCTAGGGGCCGTATGATAATTGGATTGCCATGCATGGAGGACACACCCGTGTCCCTTTATCCACGCAGAGAAAAGGGCTACAATTTAATTATATTATTAAGAATAAAACAAGCAGAGTCTAGCTGCAAACCAGCTATAGGCCCGCTGAATATGAAGAATTGGGTACTAATGAGGACCCTGGATATGTCATCAAACAGCAGTAAATGCCAGGATGCTGATTCATTCTTCCGTTTCTTGACAAAAAGTCGATTTTGGATTTGTTAATCAACTAAATCTATTCAATGCATATTTTATTTTAAAATAAATTATGATTTTCAAGAACTCTTAACCTAATTACTTAATTACCCTCCTTTTTCTGCCTGTGTAGCTGGGAAAAAGAAAGCAGCTACAAGGCTGCTTGTTTCCTGCTATTCTCCGCTCTTCTTCTGCCCGGCTCTTGGTTCTCCGTTTAACGTTAGCTGTTTGCTGTTTGCCTTCCGCTTTAACAGATAAATGGACAGCCCCCGTGAGGCAGCAGCATCAGCAGCAGACAGAGATGGCAAATCAACGACAAGAGCAGCCAGCTGCGGAGCAAAAAGAGACGGGGCGAGAGCAGCCGGCAGCAAGAGGCAGACAACAAAGAAACGTCAACAGTTGACAAGTGGCTGGCAAGGAGTGGACGAAGAGGGGGGCGGGCGACAGAGCAAGGAAGAGAGCCCAAGAGCTACAAAAACTGTAGCACGCTTTCGAGAGCAGCAGCAGCAAGTGGGCAGCGCAGACTAGGGGAGAGAGAGAGAGGTAGATAGCACACTGATGAGTGGGGGCTATAAATAGTTGCAGGCGCCTTGGGACCAAAAACTATGCCAAAGGCTCGGCTCTAAGCGCGGGGAGTGGGAAAGGTATATAGGATTGGCTAACCGGAGGGGAAGAGAAGTTGAGAGGTCAGCGCTGGAGATCAACAGTTGGTTGAGCTAGAAAAGGGGGGAGCGCCTGAGGTACGACTTGAAAATAATTCAAGTCGAAAACGTTTTACTTCAATTAATATTTCGAAAAGAGCTTCTAGAATCTGAAATGTTTCCCAGAAAATTATTTAGGGCTTCTGGCCAAAGAACTATTGGTTTGCAGATTTTGCAGATTGGAGTTTGCAGTTAACAGCACAGTTAACAGCGCTATGTTATTCTCTCACGTTCAGAAACATTTTATGAGGGCAGAAAACCGATTTGCTTTACGATAAGTTTATCTAATGATTATCTTTTCCGGACAGATAACTATCAGGCACTTTGACAGTGAGGTTAGAAACTGGCCCTAAGTAGACTCCATCTTGTTTCGACTAAAAAATGTTGTTAAAAAGAATAGGATAAAAGCTGCCTCAGATAGCAAGTTCCCTGTAATAATACAAAGTGACATCTATATAAAAATAGAATCGTTTCAATTCACCTGCTAGCTAGAGTGGCAGTCTGTGAACAAATACCCTTAAGCTCTACAAGTCCCAGGTAAAAGGTGCCGAGCAGAGCCACAGCGACATGGCAATTTGGCTCGCTGGCTAACAGGCCAGTGCATTGTTGCGGCAGAGAACAAACACAGTGCCACACTGACCGCAAACACACAACTGCCCGTTAGATGGGGCCTACAGTGCGTATGTGGAATATTATCGAAACGGTCGGCTTCCACTGTTCGTGGCTTTACTGTGGCCAGATTTAAAACAAAGCATAGCGATTGGCTGAAAAATAACCATACGCCAGGCATTTTTACACAGTTTCTATGATGAATTTTCTATAAACATTTTAAAATTGGCAACCAAAAAAAATGGAATAAAATTTAATAATGGACGAGCGTTTTTATGGCCACAGCTCCTTTTTAAATATGCAAATTAATGTTCATCCACAATTCAGCATTTTTTATGTAAACGAAAATGTGAAAAATGCTAATGAAACTGAAGTTAGAATGGATGTGAGGAAGAAATTAATTAAATCCATTTTTCAAAAGCTTTGGCATTGGATTTAAGAAGTCATTTCAAAAGATCCTCATTTTAAACAAGAAAAATCTGTGGAAAAGCCAAATCCTGACATCAAAGCAACAAGCTGAAAGAAAAAGTAATAGTGTTGAAGGGAAAAATAGAAGATAAGCGACAAAAACGAGGCACAGTAAATGACAAAGTAGCAAGAGCAAAAACGCAGCAAAGCACCTGAAAAGCAGATAAGCAACAAAGCGCCAAAGCACACAGCACAATCGCACTAACAAAGAGCGGTACAAATGACTGCAAAGGCCAAATGTTAGGCAACGAAGAACAACAAAAAGACCGCCCCAACAAAAGCAACAACGGAAACGGTTGAGACCGTAAAGGAATGAGAGAAACTATTCCAAAGTCATTTGGCAAGGTCGCAGGTCGGAAAAGAGCAGGGCAGGCAGGGCAGGCACGGCCGGATAGGAGGGCAGCAGTGGCGGTAATGGTAATGGTAATGTCAATGGGCAGGACAAAGATTCCGAGAGATGAAAGCAGAAAGAAGTGTTTATTGTTAAACAATGCAGCAATAGTTTTAGAGACCAAGGAACACAAGCAATAAATATCGTGTGGCAAGCAAACAAATAAAATGAGAGAAGTTATGAGGTTCTATGGTAAATATAAATAGAATTTAATGGGTTTGGCTATTAAGGATTAACAATATAGCTCGAGAGGTTTACCATTACTTGCATCTATTAAAAACTGTTATTTTTAAAATTCTTAGGAGTCTTAAGAAGAATTATTTACATTTTAATCTCAATCTCAAGACTTATTAGAATCCTTAATCACCGCCTAACTCCATTTGCTCTTTTCCGAAAACCCCATAATTCCCGTAACTATTGTTGCACTTTAATTGCAATTTCCCCTCAGAGACTTGGCCTGTGCCATCACATCATCATCATCGTACTCATCGTTGGCCAACCCGTTGGCCTCGTTAAGTTTTTGACAGGCCAACTAATTTCAGGACGAGAAGGAGCAAAAGTGCCTCGAGGACGGTGAAGGGCAAACGCGAAGTGACACTTTTTCACCCTGCCCGAGGACCCGGGCGCCGGCCAATCAATCTTGCGGCTCGGAGTCCTGGCAGGCAGTTCAAGTGTTGGCCAAGCCCGGCTCACTTCATCTTCATTCATTTGGGCAATTGCCTGCCTGTCGCCTTTCCCAGAGTCCTTTCCTCGCACTTATTTCCCTTTTTGCTTCCCTTTTTTCACTGAGAAAACAACTTTTGAAGGAGAAGAGTTAATTGAAGAAGTGTTTCGGTGTTGAAGTGAGTGTCTTTTCAAGTTTAAATTTGGGCTAATATTTCTAATTTTACGTTTTAACCTCAAAAATAAATATTATAACAGGTATAACTTTATAATATTTAAGTACCAAAACTAAAATATTTATTTATTTATTCATTTTGTGTTTTTTGGCAACCTTTTAAAGGTTTTCTCTGTTTATTATCCCTCCTTTAGCTTTTTGAGTGTCCTAACGACAATTGCAAATATGTTGCAATTTCCCGGTTTGGGGCCAATGGTCGAGGGATGCTTTTCCTGTTCATTCCTGTTGCTCTTTGGCTGCTGCCTCCTCCTGGCACTTCCCTTTATTTCCTTCTCCGCCTGCTTCTTCGCTACTGACATGGCAGGACATGGCAGAACCGAGTAGCGCCCGGGGACCACCAAAATGGGCTGCAACTGCCTCGTACCGTGCCCATTCATGCGGCCCATACCCATCCCTGCCAGCCACGAAGATTGATCACAGTTGGCGCAAGTTTTTGCAAACCCCGCCGCCTGCATTTTTATTCCCTGCGCCTGTCGTTTAATATGAAAAATTGCGCGCAAATATTTGCAAAGCTTGCAGCAGAGTGTAAGAAGGGTTGCCAGAGAAAGGGCTCCTTTCGGCTGAGTATCCTAATTGTAGGAATTTGTCAGAATTTGTTGCCGTGGTCAGATATTAATGGTTTCAAGTTTTTTCTGTGTGTAACCCGGGCAATTAGGGTAAAAATATCGATGTGTGCGATATGCAAATTAAATGAATGCATTAAAATAAATTTATTTTTGCAGTTTGCTTGTTGATTTATCATAAGTGTAATTGTGATGGTTGTTTCATTATTCGAAAGGTTTGTTGTTTTTTTGTGCATTTAAAAGGTTTATTTCAATTAAAATTCAATTTTTCTATGGGATTTTTCAAGTGTTTAATGTGGAATTTTAATAAATTCCATATAAATAAATAAGAGCCCTCTTTAAACCCTAAGTTAGCTTCCAATATATTTAATTTTCCATAGAAAAACAAACTTATTTTAATGGAATGACCAACAAATAAAATAATATTAGATCTTCAATCCCATTTAATGAGTTTGCAAGACATCTCGTAACCATTTCTCTCATCCCCATCCCATTTTCCGGCTGCCGACTTTTCCTAACAATCCCCGTCCGGTGGCCAAAAGCTTAAGCTGCACCATCAAAGGGCTCAAGTGCTAAGAGGAGCGCGGAGTGAAATGGCAGGAAAGGATTAACCGGAGTAGCTTACCGTTATTCGAATGCACTTAACGGAAACCCGAGAGCTCAGTGCCACTTGTTAACTTGGCTTCATTTGCTGCAGCCTTAAATACTCTTCTTTTCACACAAAAGGGAGATAAAAGGCAAAAAAAAAAAAGAAAACGAAATAAGGTATAAACAGAAAGGGAAAACCGACCCCATTCCGCGAAAAGCATAACAAAAACTAACATTAATGCCTTCATTTTGCGCTCAACAAACAGCGAAAGTTAGCAAAAGCAGGCAAGGCCGAGAATAACTCGAAAGTTGCAGTGGAAAGGCAAGAAAAAGAATCTTTAGCCAAAGTTTTTCGCTTTTCCTTCCTCTCTTTCTCGATTTTAACGCATTGCCAGAGCCTCGAGGGGATCGGCGTCCTTTGCAAAAAAAATCCTGGCGCTGGGAGGGGCGTGTCATGGCCTAACGCGCGACTGCAATTTGCCAAACGCGCAAGGATAGCGAATCGAGAAATTGGCCTTAGACCAGCAGGAATGATGGGAATTTTCGAGCGCGACAACTTTCAAGGGGGCAACTGCGAGGATATATATAAATACACAGGGAAAAAAGGATCCCTAGTCATGTTAAAAGATTCTAAAGGGAAGAGGAGAGGGTAGATTTCTGACTAAGAGCATTCTCTTAGAGGTATTCCTAACTTTTCTCTTCTTGTTTTAAAAACATTTAATCTTCTTATTAAATAATATTTACTAAGTTATGCTTTAAAATCTTACTAACCTAAGCAGATTTCCTTTTAAAAGCTATCTATTTCATCAGTTTCCTGAACGGCCATATATTTGTATTGCAATATGCAAGCAGTTTTCTGCAACAATATTTCCATCGTATGGCGTTACTCATCTGATGCTCTAATGTCTTTGGTTTAACCCCTACCATCTATTTCCGGTGTATATACTTCCATATAGCTTCTTGTTGAGCAGTTAAACCGTCTCTTTGGCTCTACAAAAAAAAAATGGAAAATTGAAAATTGCTTGAATTGCGTTTCGCTCTCGTTTTGATGAGAAACTTCTAGCGGACAAAGAGGCAAGGATGGGAGATGGGAGAGAGGCTAGGCTAGGCAAACATCTGGCTGCAGCTCCTCCATCCTTTCATCCGTATGAGCAACGTGCAGATCTCTCTTGAGTTTCGCCCAGCTACCAGACGGCTGACAAAAGTTGGAGTGCCATGTTTGTCATGAAATCCCATTGGCTGTCTCCGCCTGGCCCCATCCTCTCGCAACCCTTTTAGTTTAAATCCCATTTAATTAAATCATTAAGTCAGACATGGCCTTTAGAAAGAGTTTTCCGCATTTGTGTTAGGGGCTTTTCCTGCATTTTCCTCAGACCAAAGAGAGAGACAGAGAGAACGGAGATTCCCTTTGGTTTAATGAGCAAATGCTCGGCGCTTTCCCAAAAAGTTCTGTAATTGAAATTTGCGGATGTGGCGAGGGTAAACACTGCAAATGACTTTGCAGTCTGCAGTCTGAAAATTTTTAGTTTTCCCTTTTTGTTTTGCCGAGAGTTTTCCAACTTGTTTTCGCCTTCACGCTGCATTCCAAAACTTACCTCAAATAATTTATTTATTTGTTTGGCGGCTCTGATTTGTTCGCAATTCGCTTAGGCGGCAAAGTTCTGCAATGGGAAAGAAGAGAGAGAAAAAATGTTATAAGCGCGGAAATAAAACTCAATGGTGAAAGTTAAAATAAAATAATAATGCTTTCAGTCAGTTTACAGGTTGGCTTTAATTGCAATTACATGTTGTTAGGATTTACAGGTTGAATTTAATTTGTATTACATGTTTTTGAATCCATGAGCTTAAAGTTAATGAGGTTTATTTACTTAAATCAAGTTATTCAAGGTGTCTACTTAAGTCCCTCTTATTCCAAATTCCTAAACCGTTTTTCATTCAAGCTTCTCAGAGGTAAACTAAGGTAAACTATCCTCAGCAAACTTGTCAAGCCGCTTAATTATTATCCTCGATAGATGGCCTAATGGTTTTGTCATATTCTGATGACCTAACCTCTCCTCTAGCTCTGGCTCCTTTCAAGCCCCCTTCAGTTAATAAATCTCGGAGCAATCCCTTCAACTGCAGCTGCAGCTGCCAAAGTTAGGTTGGCCAAGAGGAAGGCAAGCCCAAGGCCCATTTGCCCCTCGTCCCACGTGACGTATGCGCAATGTGCCATCAACTCGACTAAGGACTTAATTTAAAGCCGCTTTCATCAGCAGACGGAGCTCCTGAGCTCAATTTTTGGACTGACAGCAAACCAAACAAAGGCCAAATAAATAAAAAAAGAAGAAGAGTAAAGAGTTCCAAAATCCACACCCAAACATGACCTCCTCTTCCGGTCTGCATTTAATTATGGCTCCACACACAGGCTGCCAGACAGATGGACAATTAGTGCTGCTGCCCATGAATTATGAGCTCTCGGCTCTCGGTTTATTTTTTTTGCTTTTGCCTGTTCGGGTTAAGTAAATCATGGTCAGTAGGAGCTGGACTCCGACCCTCATAAAATCATTTTAAACAATGGCGAGGCGAGGCGAGGACCAACAAATGTGTAGTTAACTATTATGGCTGCCAGGAGTCGGAGCATACTGAGCTCAACTTTTGTGCTTCATTTCCGTTTCCGCTTTCGTTTCCGCTTGCGACTTCCACTGCGACTGCACATATGCAAAGCATGAGTGGCGCGGAGCGGAGGCGGGGGAGGATTCGGCAGCATATGGATAATGGCAAAACGTGCCGAAAGCCAAAAAGTTTATGAACAGAGAAGACAATGTCGGCAGCGAGTTGGCAGCAGACTGCAATCCAATTGAGGGGGCGTGGCCCCAAGAGCAGCTCGTTTGTTTTGACTTTCAATTGGAAGGCTTTCCTCCTCCTGACCCCGAGGCTCCTTTTTGCCTACTGTTGCTCCTTATGCATATTTTTTTTTAGCTTGAGAATTTCCAAGGGAGAACTTTCAGCCACTTGTTTGGCACAACATTTATGCAAATATAAATACATTGTTTAAGGAATTAATGCAGGCGCAAGCACAAGGCTTAACCTCATTGGTTGGAATCATTTTAAGGTAAAATAATACTAAAATTGAACCGTTAGATATAAAGTATGAAGTTGAACATACAAGTTCGTTGAAGAGCCCTTATTTCGGCTGAACTTCTCTCCTTTTACTTCTTAAATTTCACGTCCCAAATTTGATTATTATTAGGATCCATTCCATTGGCTAATAAAGCTTAGCATTAAGGACCGTCCCTCATAATTTTACATATCTTCAGGGAAAAGTAAAAGGAGTCTGCTTGTTATTTCCTTTTTTTCCAAATAATAAAAAAGTACAGCTCAAAGGATAAAGCCTTGCAGCCCAAGCTAGACATTAAGTCACAAACCAAAGGAATGTTTCTAAAGCTTCAAATTGTCTCCCCCACCAGCTTGTTGTCCTGCCAATCCCTCTGTTTGTCCATCCTGTTTAGCCTTTCTCTTAACCCTGTCCGCAGCCTCCATGGCGATGCTTTGTTCCAGATAAAAAACTCAGCTCAAGCCAGACGACTTGTTGGCCCAATCCCTCATAAAAGGAGTCCAACGAATCGAGGCCAAAATCGAGAATTGTTTTGGCCCTAAAATTGTGGGTCAAGTGTTGTTCTTGTTTATTCGTCTTTCAAATGGCTTTATCTACTTTTCGTGTGGCACATTTTTCGATAAATTTATGCACATTTCCATGGAATTTTATGTGACAAGCAAAGCAACTATGAAATGGAGAAGAAGTTTTGCATTTGCCAATTCGTTCTCCTGTTCCCAGGAGAGTCTCGACATCTGACAGCTGTTAAACATAAATCTCAGGGAAAATGGATAACACACAGAGTGCAAATATGTTGTAAATTATTTATCTATGGCTGTGGCAAAATTAATTTCTCAATTTTCTTTGGAGATTGTTTTTGGGTAAAGTATTGTTTGGAATGAATTTAAATGGGATGTGAGATAGGCTCGGCCAATGGCTTCAATATAGGATTTTGGGTATTGATTTAGTTGAAAATTGTGAAGCTTTAAATGAGTAATCTTTTGTTTAAAAGCTAACTTTAAAAGTAAAAAGCAGGGAAGAATTTGAAAATGTTTTAAGAGAGTTTTGTAGGCATCAAGCTGGTTGATCTTTAATCATAATGAAGAGATCCTTTTATGATACAAATTTACAATTTCAATTTACAAAACTTAAATAGCATTTAGATTTTTATTTAAATTTCTTAATTATCACAGAAAATCAAGAGACCAGGCCATACTCAACTGCAAAAGAGATGTCCGAGTCTAAGGACATTTCCTGCCTTGAACACACTTCAGTCACATTGTCAGCAGGCGCTTTCTCCATGGAATAAAAACTGATTGGAAGAACAGAACTCATTTTCCCTGACTTCTAATTCCGTACCAAAAAATTCCCAGTGGCCAAGTGTCAAAATCAGGCCGAATTGGATCCCCCCATCCTCCAAAGCAAGTCCTATAAGGAGGAGCAAGGCGCAGACAACAATGGACAGATATCTGCAGCTGACATGTGTATAAACGAGACAGGGACAGCAGAGGACGGCAGAGTGAGAGGCAGACATTCTGACAACGTGTTCCATCAACCGCACAACAAAAGGCAAAAGCAACAACAGAAGGACGACTGCAGAAACAACAAAAATCATCAGGAATAACCCGTTGAAGATGGCGAAGAAGAAGGATTTATTGTCGGTGGACAGAGGGCATAGAAATGCACAGAGGTCCTTGGAGTCTTGGCTATCAAAAGATTAAATCAAATTGGGATTCCCGAAAGCCTCGAGGGCAGAAAAACATAGCCTACATATGCGCGTCAGTGTTATAATTTGATATAGAACTAAGGATTTTAAAGAGGAATTTAAGAAACCCAAAAAAAGAAGCAGTTGAGGCAATTTGGAATATTGTTACAATTAACTAGAATTATTACAGACTCTGAGTTTTATTTAAAATGCTTAAAACTTAACCTAAGTCTGTAAAAAGCTTGCTTATCCTTTTTATTAACATCTAAATAAAAACTAAAGTCGAAATAACATCTTCCAAGACCCCTTGAAGTGCTCCTAAAGCCTGAAAAGATAAATTCCCAGTGGCTGCTACATTTCTTTAATGTACATTACTTAGTGGGGATTTTCCTTGTGCCACAAAGAGGGAAACTATCCCGGATATGTGCTTCTCCCTAGCTGCTCCCTCCTCTAATTCCGACAAATTCAAATTTGCCAACTCATCAGCAGGATCTATCTCCTAATCTGCTTTTCTCCCTTCCTTAATCTTTCTCTTGCTCTATTTGAGGGGGATTTCCTCGTCTGCGGGCTGCCATTCAATTAAGTCATCATCATCGCTGTGCATCTTGGCAGCTTTTAACACGCAACTGGCTTCCGTCCTCCAGCCCTTAACCCCTAACCCTTAGCCCTTAGCCCACCATGGCCACTTGTCGAACATGATAAATTTGTGGGAAAATGTCAGTTGGTTACGTACGCAAAAAAATAGAGAGAAAAAGAGGGGAAAACTTCGCTGCGTTCGCCTAGATGTTATTGCAATTTTTAGTACAACCCTCCACGCGGGTCTCCACTCGGTTCTCAACCCCCACTGACACCCCGCGAGCTGCGTTAATTTTGCGCCAGCTGTCAAATGTCAAAATGTCAAGTGAAACAAAATTTTCGCATCATGAGAAATGCATGTCAGAGTCACACAGAGTCTCCATGGAGCGAACGGCACTGGGATGTTAGCCAAACTAAGCGACAGTCTGCTCCTCCACAAACCTCATCCTCCTGTTTTCCCACCCATTGACTTCCAGCCCCATGGAACCGCCAATAGAGTGGCTGCCTGGCTGGCTGGGAATCGTTATCGAGTTACCCAGCCGGGGCGTGCGTTCATCATCATCATCATGAAACGGAGCGTGGCGGGGTGAGGGTTTAAGCGGATGAGCGGCTGGAGGTTGAGCAGCATCAACATCATGATAATGCCCATTATTAGCAGTGGCAAAGCATTTGCATGCATTTTGGAATTTGTATATTCCGCCAGCGCGGCTGCATTCCACCTACACTTGTCACTACACTGGGGAGAATATTCTAAGGCTATGGAGGGAATTGAAATTAATAAAATTTGTTACTGAACTCTCTTAACATTATTTAAATATTTATTTAAGTTTCAGGACTAAAATAAACTGTTTTATAAAGCTTAGTTTAGATTTAATTCTGTTTTAATTTTGATTTTTTGATTAGGCTTACAAATTCTTATATTAAATACTTAAATATAAACCTATATATATTTATTTTTGCCTGTCTAGTGTCATGGTTAGATAGTTAGCTGTGCATTTGTGGCAGCGGCAACCTCAGGCACAGACAGCGGTTCACGCAAACAGGCAGCTCTCTGCCACTCCACCAGAACCCTACTCCAGCTCCTGCTCCCTTCCCGGAGATCCTCGAATCGGGACGCGATTTATGCGCACATTATAAGCAATTACACGGCCAAGCCAGCTGGGAACTGGCAACTGGCAACTGGCAAACCGGCATCAGTTCCATTCCACTTCCATTGCCACTTCTGGGCCGTAGCTAGCGCTCCATATCCATTTCGATAACTATTTCGGGGCGCTAATTGAATCAGCGACTCATGACGGGTGTCGCTCCCTCTCCCCGGGGGCTAAGCGATGATTTGATTTGCCGCTCAAGTGTTCCGTAAAAGAAGCCACTAGATATATTAGAGTGGTGCCCGTGCCCCTACTTGATAATATTTGAATATTTATAAGGGAGTGAACTTAAGCAGCTCAAGTAAATGGGGTATACATTGTGTATATGTTCACCAACCTAAATTTAAATGGTGCTCTTTAAAAATCTGCCTGAACTCTACATAAACACTATCTTGTCTTAACCCAGGACAATAGTTTGTTGTAATCCTAGTTTTCAAGAAAATGTGATTCTGTTTTCAGTGTAAATAAATTCAGCAAGCCTTGCTTATACTTGTTATTTTACTAGAGCCACCCTAATGAACATGGAATATACCTTCCTTGTATGGAAACCTGATCAGGTTGGCCTCTGCGTGTGCGGTTTGAGTGCCATCCGACACTTTGAGTGGCGACAGGCCCAGGGCCAAATCAATGCAAATGGGAATGGCTTGGGAATATAGCCCGACAGCTCCCCCATTGCCTTCTCCTCCTGTCGTAGGCAGTTCATCTGCGATTCGGTGTAATTAAATTTCGCCTGCCTTGGGTCATTCGTAGGTAGTCGACGGCTTAATGGAGCCGGATCTGCATGAAATTGCTCATCAAACGACTGGCCGGAGGAGGTAAGAACCACTTAATGCTCTTAGGCCCGAATCTCTGCTGTGAACTAATGCTTAAAATAGATTTCCGTATGGCTATGTCCGGGCTAATTGCAGTAACTTGCTCTTAGTTAAGATCCAACCCGTATGCTAGTTGCCAAAGGGTTATTACTTTTCCCAACTAAATTAATCATTCAGTAAAAAATTCATAGAGGGAAATGTCAAAGGCCAAAAGGGAAAAGCAACCACAATAGTTCAAAGAGCAATAATGAAATGTAAAATTAATAAAGTTCCAGTACTTGGCAAAGAAAACCTACGAGCCATAACAAATAGACTTGCCAGAACGAACAACTTTTAATGCTCTTTACTTATGCAATATGTATTTGTTATTGAACATAAAAGTCTACTTTAAACTAAAATAGTTTTTGTAGTTTTGAGAGAGAGATTATTTTTCAAGAAACTGCAGACTTGAATGATAGTTTTGATTGCTTAGAAAGACTGTAATTACTCTCTAGTCCTGAGAAAAGTTGTAATTCCTACTAATTAAAGGAAAAGGAAACTATACTTTTCTCTGTTTATACAAATATTCAAGTGAATTTAATATAAAAAGTCGACCTTATTACTGTCACAGCTTCCTTTCAACGGCAGGGCATTCAAATCGAGACGAATGCCAACTGAAGTCTGAAGCTTAATTAATTTCTTATGCCTTGTCGCAATGATTTTCCCATCAGACGCTTTTCTCGCGCCGCCCCCCCCCCCCTTGAACTTTTTTCTTTTTTTCATCCTTTTTGATATCCTCCGACTGTTATATTGACGTTGAAGGAGCCGGAGCCGGCAGAGTCGTTGGGTGGGCGCTGAGAATAATCAACGCACTCATTGAAAAATGCAGCGCGACATTTCCGCTGCCGCTGGCAAGTCGGAGAAAATACGCGGGGGGAAATGGGGAGATGGAGATGCTGCTGCTACTGCTGCTGCTGCTTCATGGATGTCGCCCCGAAGGTGTCGCCTCCCCGCTGTTGCTCCCCGAATCCATCCATGCCGCTGCCACTGTCTCCTCCGCTGCCTCTCCCCTGGCCACCTTCATTCATGGTCTGTGCTTTGTGCCTTGGGCGGCGTGTCGGGTGCGTGATTTATGTCACACGAAATGCAAATACATGGGTAAACATGCAAGCCCCGGCACGAACATATACCCATATATCTTCACATATATGGACACTTGGAAAAAATGATTAAAATATATAAAATACCTAGATTATAATAATAAATGAAAGAGTAAAGACTGGATTTCATAGAACAGTTTGGTGAAAGTTTTTCTAAAAGTAGGCAATATAATTTTGTCTTTCATACCTAAAATTAATTTTACTTATAATTTTTCTAAAAATAATATTTTTACTTAAGTCTCTAGATATGCCTTAAAAGTTCGTTCTTTTTACGAAAAGCTTCTCTGACTTTTTTTCAAAATTATGTAAATCGGCAATCTAAAATTGTTGTTAAAATTCCTTTATGATTTCTCCCAGTGCACGCATAGAAAATCATCCATATGCATTCGCACATATATTTATATAGTGGAAATGGTTATGGAAATGAGAATCGGAGTGGGAACTGGGCAGGGAGTTGGTCTGCTTGGCCGTCTAACACAAAGTGGAGACCAAAACATTTCACGTTCCTCAAATAAACTGCACGAACGGATTAGATGGGTGAGGTGGTGGGCGGCGGGAAGATTGTCGGGCATTTTGACAGTTGGCAGAACATTCTTTCTAATAAATTTATGCGGCATGCGATATGCAACAGCGGGCGGCGGAGAATGATGGTCTCCCCCAGTGGCAGACAAGTGAATTTTAACTGTTATAAATGCGTGATGCTAAAGATGCACTTGTTTCCACTAAATTCTGCACTTAATTGTTGCATTTACAGTTTGCAAATTGTGTCAGGCGGGCAGTTGGTGGTGGGATTACTTGCAAACAGTGTAAAATGACAAAATATTATTTAAAGTAGGAACAACGTGCATTAACTACTATTAAACATAATATGGCTTTTGGGAAAATAATAGAAAACAGTTTAAAAGCAGTAAAAAGCTTGCTGACTCCAAAATTCACAATAATAGTAAATCAATTTAACACAAACAGAAATGTTAGCGATACCATAGTTTTCCACTTTAAGGACTTTCATTTAGGCTTATTTCCTTTTGTAGGAACATAGTAGGAACACCAATTGTATATATAAACATAACGTATAATGTAACAGAAGTGTGAACAATATATTATTAAACCATTGTGCATCGATACTATCGACTCAAGTTGAAACGAGAAAGAAAGCTAACTTCGGTAAACCGAAGTTTGTATACCCTTGCAGTCTGCAATTTTATCATTGAAAATCGATCCATTTTGGTAATGTTAAAAAAAAAAATTTCAAATTATGTAAATTTTGTAAATTTTACATTTTACATGTAGAATTTTACATTTTCATATAAATCGATCGATCCCTTCTATGGCAGCTATATGATATAGTTGTCCGATCTTAATGAATTTAAAACCGTTATTCAAGAACTATAAAAAACGACTATATCTCCAAATTTATAGAAATTCGTTGAAAAACAGAGAAGTTAAAATTTTTTTTACATTAATTTCGCCATCATTCCTATTGCAGCTATACGATATAGTGGTCGGATTTCGGCCGTTCCGACATATATACTGCGTGCTAAAGAAATAAGACTATGCTGAAAATTTCAGCCCGATAGCTCAAAAACTGAGAGACTAGTTCGCGTAGAAACCGACAGACAGACAGACAGACGGACATGGCTAGATCGACTCGGCTGGTGATGCTGATCAAGAATATATATACTTTATGGGGTCGGTTTTATGGTTTATGCCTCCTTCACTGCGTTGCAAATATCATGGCAAAATTATAATACCCTCGCAAGTATAAAAAGACATCGATATGAGAACAAGAGCGGCGCTTTTTGTGAAAATGACTTTTGGTGCGAAAAAAAAATTAATTAAATATCAGAAGCCTATATTTCTGAAATTTTAAAAAGTTGTTCATTAAAGTTAGGCATTAATAACTTGGTAAATTATATTAAACTCTTCTCTCTGGCATGGCAGTGTCATATCAATTATCGCCATTGGCTACAAGCTCTCCGTCATCATACATTTATATCACTTTAACACAATGTGTCATCAATTTAATGACATAATTATAAATAGTTGAACCAAAAGGTTATTGAAAGAAAATCACAGTTTAAACAGATTTTAAAGATAGAGTAATATGATGAGCACCAATAAAAATACGATTAAGTTGGGATAGCTTTTGGCATCCAATTATGAAATAATTTCAATTACTTTATTCCCACGAATCAATTAAAGCGGCATTTTTCTTCTGAAAATATTTAAATGAAAATCTCACAAAACGACCATAACAAGTGCGAGAATATTAATTGGATTAAATCAGTTAATTATAGCACATTAAATGGGTGACAGGGAATTCAATTATTATTATCGCTTCTGGAAACATTCAGAAATTTCGTTAAATTTAAATTCCTGTGCAACCTTATATTAGTTAAGTGCATTTATTGACACATTGCGAAATGTGTTTAGTGATAACAGATGACCGAGTGTTATAAGCGGCTAATGAGCGTCACGAAATGTAAATCAAACACTGGGCTTTAATGCATTTTTAATGTGCTCGGCTGATGCGCATCGCGAATGAATAAACGACTGAACGCCTGACTGACTGATTGATGGCGGTATTTTAATGAGGCCCATTGGCAATTCGCTCCAAATTCTCATTATGCAACCGAACTTGCACCTGTCTCATCCCTGCATCCCTGCATCTCTGCATCCCCTTCTTTTCCCCCACTTTGGAGGCCACCTCTCTTCGCTTTCACATGCTTCGCTGGCCCAGAATTTGGTTCAATAATTTTTCAAAGCTCGCAGCGGCAAGAATTTCCTCTGAGAGTCGGCGCCTTTTTTGAAAACTGATAACAATCTAGTTGCCAGCGCTCTTCCCTCTCGTTCGCTCAATGAAAGGGGCTAAAAAAATAAGAACGGGGCGAGTGAAATGCAGAGGTGGAAATAAGACAAGACAAACAAAGTCAGACAGTGAAAAAATGCTGAGGTGGCCGCACAACACAAACATGAAAGTGCTCACACATACAGGCACGCAAGCACACCAAGTAAGCGTTGCCGCATCTGCATCTACACTGCAGGAAAAGAAGATTGAAGTTTAAAACCAAAAAAGGTTTATTAAAGTAAGGTTCAAGGATATCCTTTTTTAACCTTAAAAAAAAAACTATTTTAAGAAGAGTAACCCATATGGGCTTCAACATGATTTGGATTTTGAAAATCGGGCTTAAGCCAAGTACTATAGTTATACCAAATTTCTCTCTGTGTACTACTGCTGTTAGTGCTGTTGTTGGTGTTATTGTTGCTGTTGCTGTTTCCTATTTTCTGCGCTGCTTCTGTGAGGTTGTGTGACGAAGACCGAACTGCAGCATAAAGCAAATCGTGTCAATGACATTTGGTGACACACACACCAATGCAACGCGACGCATACATATGTACAAGCATGCACGTGTGTTTAAGCGGATAAAAACTATAGAGGTGCGTGGGCCAAAGAGAGAGGCCAGGCAAGACGTAAGAGAAGAATGGAAAAGAAAGGCCGATACAAGAAATTGCTTTACAACAGCGTGGTTCTCTTGTTGTTCTTGTCTAACAATTTAAGTGGGCGTATATACAGATGTATATGTACATATGTATGTATGTACGTTGCGCCTGTCACAGATAAGAGGGTGCAGTACAGCTAGAGGGGGCGCTGGGAGGGGTACGGACTTGCTAGGGAGCAAAGAACATAATTTACGGTTAGCTCTGCCTCTGCGGTTACTATTAATAGAAACGCTTTTGGGGTCATTATGTTGCTGTTGTTGTAGCGAGCGCCCAATAGCTGTTGTTGTTGTGGTTGTTGTTGCACGTCGCCGCTTAGTCGGTATATCTTTGCAGGTGAGAGAGGTGAGAGGAGAGGTAAGGCGGAGTGCACAGGAATAAATGTTGTACGACTTTTGACTCGCTATTATCTGATTTTCTCATTTGGTCGAAAATTGCCATGTTTAATATATATTTAGTTTAATACATATTTAATATTAATCAATTATAATCAATTATAATGTGTGAAATTAGCATAGCATACGGACATGGAAAAAACAAAATGTTGACAAATGAAAACAAATGTTGCCAAAAGCATGTTGAGCAAAGTTCAATAGAGAAAAATTCTGCAGATGTACGCAGCTGCATAACGAATTAATACTGCGCCCGAAAGCTTGCAACACTTTTATCGTTACTGCCTTTGTGGCTCAGAAGGAAAAGAAGAAGCACACAAAAACTTTATTGTTTAATAACTTCCATGTTTATCATCCGATTTTACTCAAATTTTCAGAAAACGTCCGCAAATGCATACTTATTTATTTTATTTATTTAATTTAAGCCAAAAATTACGACTATAGCTTATATAAAGTTTTTTACGATTTTCGGGGGCGGAAGTGGGCGTGGCCAAATTTTAAAACAAACTCAAACTGCGTGCATTAGATTTCAATGTTGTCACCAAATTTGGTAACTCTTGCTCTTATAGTCTCTGAGAACTGTTGTTTCACACGGACGGACGGACAGACGGACATGGCTAAATCGACTCGGCTGGTGAGGCTGATCAAGAATATATATACTTTATAAGGTCCTCCTTCTGCCTGTTACATACATTCTCGGTTGGCACTAACTTATAATACCCTTGTACCCTATGGGTACCGGGGTATTAGTTATTGTTTTATTTGAAATATATTATTTTGTATGAAATTAAAATTTCACTACTTACTTTCCAGTGTAGGCAGCAACAGCAATCGGGGCACACAAATACATACAAGCGTAAATTTATAGGGAACTGCTAATATCTTTGATTGCACACAACTTTACGTGGGATGAAATGGGAAATTTTGATTGCTGATTGTGTGCTGACACTTTTGAGATTATCTCCAAGGAGGGACGACCTTATTACCTCATATATCAGCCAAAGCGAAGCTAAAGACTTCCAAGAACTGACCCATTTATAGTTTATTTTTATACAATTTAAGACCCAGAAAGATTATAGGTTCACATTAGTAAATATAAAGAAGAAGTATTTTAAATAAGATTAATGCGCTCTGCAGTAGAGAGCATTCATTTAAATGTTTAAAATTAGGATGAAAACCTAAAAATTAATTTATTTGTATTCTGAATCTTGGGAAAAGATTTGAATTTTTAAATTCCTTTTTAAATTAATGATTCCATCAGTTCAATTAACTAAGCAAATATGTGTCTCTTACAGACTGTGTGCTTGAAAAGCTTAAATAAAACCAAGTCGCAGCCCATTAATGGTGTTGTCATCCACTTTTCGTCCTGTCAATTTGCGCTTCGATTTCAATTATTTTTTATGCCAGCTCGCATCGATCTCGGCTCGGACACCGAAATGCAAATCAAAGTGCTTGAATACCCATCCGCCCTTTTGTCCGGGGCGCTCCTCCTACTGGCCTGAATATATAATACGGAACAATTCAATTTCGAATTTTTTCTTGTTTGTTTCTAGCTCCTTTTTTTCCTGCTGCTTTATATAATTTTATTCTGTGCTTTCTCCTCTCTTCTCCCGCTCTATTTTTTTTTTTTTCGGTAGCCATTTAGCTGACCACAGTGTGTTGCCGCACACCGACCCAGCTGCCCACCTGCCCACCTGCCCACCTACCCACCTTCCCACCAGCTCACCTTCTTCCCGAGCCGAGCCACCCACCTCAATGGCATTTAAAGTTAAAAGCCATGAAAATCAACACATAACAAACCCGAATCGAGGCAGGAAAAAAGTTCTGCGGCTTTGCGGAAATTGTAATTTAAAACTACGCCTCTGCGGTATTGTTCCGTGTTCACTCTAGTTCTTTTTATTCACTTTGCTTCATATATATTTAATTTCATTACTATGGATATTTTTTATGCAGCTAGCGTCATTGAGAGTTCATAGAATAGCATTTCAAACATATAAATGAAATGCAAATAAAGCCGCAATTGGAAGGGCAAAGGGGCTAAAAGCGGGGGTAAAGTAGCGCTAATCAACAGGCGTTATAATAAACAAAGCAAACGATTGTTTACAGAGAAAGGGATACATGAATGAGGATTACCCAGCATTCATAAAAAGATAACAGTTTTTTCCGTTTAATTACTTACATTTAATTAGTTAGTTTCCAATTTCTTGAAGCTAAGAAAAAAAGTTCAATCATTGTTTCCATTTTATTTTTTTTTTAATAATACGCTAGAGTATAAGAAGGGCTTGATCTAAAATTATTTAGAGTGCAAGTTTACTCACTAAGATATTGTCAAAGGATATACAGCTGTTTCTGACATTCAGTGTTGTCATCAGTAACTGATTGCTCACTGACCTCAATATTTAGCGTTTCTTTCACTAGTTTGCAGCTAAACCCTGTTGGGAATTTCAGTGCAACGCAAGCGGTAAAAGCGTCGACGCTGAGGGGGATCCATGTGTGCCTTGAACTTTGTTTCGCTCCAAAGTCATAACTCTAGCGCTCAGTAAGATACTCAGTAAGTACGATTTTTAATATCGACATAAAATGGGACCAAGAAAGAGGGATTCGATTTTTTCCGGTCCCTTATTAATTCTGGGTGTCCATATTTTTAAAGAGTATCAATAGCACCATTGGGACCTTACTAGAGATTTATTAAAATGTTTATTTTACTTAGAAATATAATACGTTTTCCCTGAAAATAAAAGGATTTATAAATTTCCATGCTGCCATTTCTACATACTTATGGATATAAGGCTTAATCATTCATTATGCGTTGTCCAATGCTCTTTGTGAAAGACCTGCAGACTGATTGCATCCGGTGATATAATCAGGTATTACAGGTAACCGGTAGCATAACCTTCGGCGAATGACGCTGCAGCTCATATGCCGCAATTAAATTACAATCCAATGCACAAAGGGTATGTGCAAAAAAACAAACGATTAAAAGCATTTAACACAGTTGTAGTCCAGCCATCAACGACATTTAAACTACTTTTTTTGTTGTACAAAATGCGCTAACTATTTGCAAGTAAACACCATTTAAATGTATATATTTATACAGATTTTAAAGCTTTAAAACTGTTGTAAACGGTCGCGGAAAATTGTGGCAAAGGGCTACTAGCTTTTCCGCTTGCAATTTGACAATTTTTAGCACCAATTACCAATGTCATTCGTCACTCTTGTCGCCCGGATAAATGGGAGGAGAGCTACGAAATTTGCTTTTCCTGTTGTCTGCCTCTCCTTTGCCTTCCCTCTCGCTTTCTCTCTGGCTCCCTTGTCTGGCCTGAGCTTATTTAAGCATTCTGCTTATATATTATTTCTGTTGCGGGAAAACTCGGCCAACTGACAGCCGACAAGGCAATGTGTCAACCAACCCAAGCACTGAGCGAACGGGCGAGAGAAGCCGGAAAAACGAGGAAAACAGCATAAAGAATCAGTCTAAAAAGAAATTGAGAAGGGAAAACTGGGAGCTCCGGCTGCTGGACTCTCTATCTGGGTTCCTGGAGCTTTTTGCTACCCACCTGAGCCGGCAACAAAAAGTTGATAACTTCTTTTCAGTTGGCGGCGGGTGACTTCTGAAATTAGTTTGGGCTTAAATATGCAAACTTCCAAATGAAATGGAATGGAAATTGGGCAGGAGGCGGCGACTCGGTTGAGGTCAAAAGGGAAATTGCCTGGAAGACATTTTGTGGAACGAGGAAGAAAATGCATAAGTTTATAACTCAGGAATTTCGCAATGGCCTGGCACAGTTTGAGAAATACTTTAGGAAATTGTTTCTATTTTTTTAACATTAATAAAAGTCACCTACAAAAGTTTGACTTTTGATTTTATTTGTATTTTGATTGCATTCCTTTTTCGAGACTTGCTTTTATTTTATTTATAAATAAACCTAGAAAAGTTTTTAAATAGAATAGGTACAAGGAGAGGTACAAATAAAAGTGTGCCAAAGTTTTCCATTTTAAAGTAAATAAATCCTAGTGACTTTTTTATAGAGCAAACACTAAATTTGTTGAATAAAAATACAATAACAAAAATCTTTTTGGTATATTCTACAAACATTTTCAGCAAATTACAAACAGACAAATCTGTTATCAAGTTTCCTAATGTTATAGCATTTTTTCTTTATATTTCTTCTTTAACAATTTGCTACATAGGTAAGGATTTCACACAGATAATTGATATCCCATCGATCTCGACCAAAAAAAAAACCAACTGAAACAGAAATCACATGCTCGTTGAGCTTTCTTGACTGTCGCTCGTCATTTGACGACTAATTCGTTCGCCTCGTTGGAGTCAGAATCGTCAACTACAATTCATCACCGACTGGATGACATGAAAGCACTCTGCTTTATCCACAGGACTCTCCCTCCAGCTCTTAGCTACCGTTTCCCATCCTATATTTCCCGCCCCACCCCGGGCTCTGTGGAAAATTTCCTCTGAGCGAACTTTGCCCTGCATAATTAATGAATTTACACATGCATAATTATAATTACTAGCAGCCAGCAGCGACTAACTGCCAACTAACATTGGTTGCCGGCGGCAGGCCGGGGGACGGGGTGTTTGATGAAGTCGGATTGCTCGGGGGCAAAAACAATAGCCAAGCGAGCGACAACAACAGCGACAACTTCATCGAAAATTCAAACGAATTGGCAATTTGTGAGGTCTCTTTTTGTACTCGATACGCCACGGCCCGGTTCCCTTTTTCCAAAAGAGTCCGTCGTCCCCCTACAGATTTGGGTAATGTTAATTAGCTGTTGGCCTGATGGTGGGGGGTTGTTTTTAAAGGGTGTGTAACTGTCTAAAACTGCAGCGAATTTGTTAACATTCCCAAAATAAGCCCAGACGACAACAAAAACAATGGCCGCGTGAGCGGAAGATATACACGGAAAGCAAAATTATGGAAATTAGAAGCTTGAATTAAGAGATCTAACTTTTTAAAAGATCAATGTATATTTATACAAGATTTATGATATTTAATAAGAACTAAATAATGTAAATAGAATATAGTTTTTGGTATTTATACAGTCTTGGTAAATATAAATATAAAGTCATAATAAATACAATTTAAAACTGCTGAGATGAGGACAGATAAATATCTTAAATATTATTATTCTTTTTTGATGATAAAAGTGTTCCGAAAGTTTTGGTTTAGCTAGGGCTTTCGATGAGATATGAGTATTAATTTGGAAAAAAAGTTTGTATAAGAAAATCACGTAAAATATTTTTATTTTTATAAAAATAACTTAAATTTCTGAAAAGGGAACCTTTTCTTTAAATATAAGATAACGAAAATGTTAGTTCTTTTTGTGAGAGTATTTTGATCTACCTTTAATTATACCTAATAATTAAGCCTTACAACTAATTATTTTCCGTGTGGTAACAGTTGGCGTAACCACGCCCCCTTCGCCCCTTTTTGTTCCCTGGCTTGATTACTGAATAATTGAGTGCTGCGTATAATGAAATTCGTATTCAAAATTCGTCGTCATTCAGTTGCTGCCGCTGAATCAGAATCTGACTAAATGTTTGCCGAGTTTAGGGGTTTGGGGGGAGAAGTGGTAGGGTTGATGGGAGGGGCTTGGGACGTTTTTCAGAGGTGAGTAAGTGCGTTTGTGTGTGTGTGTGTGTTTCTGAGTCTGTGTGCTGCGCTGCTGCGTCTGTGTTTGGCTTGCGTAGCCGACTTGCATACGTAATGTTCTTCCTGCCTTTCACTGCCGCGCCCAATGGCCCCCGTGCCATCATCATCGCAACATCATTCAACGCTTTTATAGCCATTCAACTTGACGCATCCGTTTTGGCCAAACTTTTTGGCCCGGGCCGCAGCTGAATGGGCCACGACGAGGCCAAGAGCCAAGTTCCACGAACTGCTGCTAAAGCTGCTAACGAGCGGGTGGTTTAAGAGGTTTCACTGCACCACCAGACTGCTGAGAATTTCCACGAAGCCGCATTAAAATTTACATTTCGTATTAATTAGCGTTGCTTGGCGTTTCTTACCTACAAAAAGCTTGTTAATCGCGTTACTGGGTATTGGGAAATTTATTTTTATTTAATTTTTAATTGGATTGCCATAAAGGCTCCAGGAAATTTTTAAAATTATGTAAAAAGTAAGGCAATTAAAGCTTAGAATATAGGAATTTATTTTGAAGTAACTTTAGGAATGTTTTTTAGATCAAAGAAAATTATTTTAGTTCAGACGTTCGTTACGTATACGTAATATTTACAATAAAAGCCTTAAAAAGGTTAAAGGATCTTGGCTTCTTAACATAAAAAAGAAAATCCATTAAAAAATATGTTAAATTTTGATTACCTATTCATTGGTTTGAGTTTTGTTAATATTACCTTTAATTTAGGTAAGAAAATATCATTATGCGAAAATAATTATAAAGCTTTTAATGGATTAATCTGAACTCTACTTATCCTTATAATAAAACAAAATTTTCTTATGGTATACTAAAAGCATAAATGTTTAGATATAAGTTAAGGTAACATCATCACTACTTTAATCTCTTATAGATCGTATAAATTGTGTGAAATATCCTTTCAACCAACCTCGCTGGTACTAAAAGTGAACTGCAGAATGACTCCAAGGGCATGGAACCAGGCAAGGGAATAAAACCACGACCCGAACCAGGAGCCGTAGAAGAACCAGGAGCATCAACAGGACTATGAAGCAGGCCTGGCTTCAGCCAGTGAACTCTGGCAGTTACTAAAAAGACGCATTCGCTTCATTATGTGGGCTCTACTTCGTATTACCGCGTTTATGTCACTTTTCACTTTCCCGCTCAGCGACTTTCTCGCTGGCGTGCCATATAAATTGTTTTGGGATTTAGTCGCAGGACTCTCCTCTCTCCGCTCTCCGTCTCTAGCCGGGACAATCCCCATTTCCGAGCAGCTCCACGGCCAATCCCCAGACGCGGCTCACAGCTCCGGCTCATTATTGTCGTCGGTTCGTTTCTGTTCTGTTCTTTGTTTAATGACATCATTTTGTATGAAAAATTGTAGTTGCATATGCGGAAGCGAGCAGGATAAGGATAGGATAGGGTCGGGTAAGCCCTGCCAAAATTATAAAGTTGAGCAATGATTAATGGCGGTTCATGCGCTCCTCTCTGTCACCCACTTCCTATCACGCATATATCGTCTGCGTAATAATCCTTGTCATGAAATATTTTGACACAGACATGGAATTTCAGCTTCATATAATTAAAAAAAAAAAAACAAAGATATAAAGGAGATAGATAAAAGGATCTACATTTATTTACTTTTTTTTTGCCAAATCCGGAGTCACGTTTCTCAAAGGAAAAGCGAATGAAAAGCCGAGGGAAATGTCAGCCAAGTGACGCGGGGGAATTACAAATTAAATGTGTCGACAAGCAGAGAAATGAATAAAAAGTTTCGGCATGTTAACTAAATTTGGCAAGATTTTCGCTTGAATAAGTTTGCGATTAGCTCAATGAGGCGATAAGAAATCAAAGCAATCTTTGTGATGTTTCGGGCTTAATTAATTAAAAAGGGATTAACGGAATTCGCTGAGCTTCTAAAACTTAAATTTAACGGAAAATGGCCAAATGTTAGAATGTTTATTATGTAATAATAACTTTGGTACTTTAAGGAACCTTTTTGATTCTTTAGAACAGTATTTAAATTTCCATCGAAAAGATTGCCAAACGTGTTAAAGAAAACTTAATTAATTATTCAGTTAATTAACTTTATGTTATGTCGGATAGTCATGTGGTAAAACCGCACACTTAATCATGACCCCTAAGGATCAAACTTTTAAAACTTATCCTTCATTCTTTATTATACCATTTTCATTGTAATAAATCCTATATCTTGATTGCCTTTGTTAGCACGTGCTAAAACCCTTTCGTGGTTATATTCTTACACTCTCTGATATAGATATGAAGGCCAAGCCATCAGCCGCAAAATGTTGATGAGCCCGATGATGAGACAGGGCTTTAACCGCACACATCCTGTACGGGCTAAGCCATCCCCAGGTCCCTATTCCTCAAATTTGAGTCACAATAAAAGTGAATAAGACCCAACCCACCTGGAAATCCTTTTAGTTCCTTTTCCCGGGGAAGCCCCGAACAGGACTCTTGGCCAATATTTGCTTACAGTCCGTGCAAACAGGCGCCGTGTGCCGTGTGGATTGTGTGTGCACATTAAATACCGCATAAATTAAATTAATTGCCAAAGTTTATTTTTTATTGCCCTAACGAGGGAGCGACAGCGGGGGCGAGACGGCGGGCGTGTAATCACTTTTCATTGTGTGCCAATCTTGGCACAGTCTCGGGGAAAACTTTTCAACACTCGGCCCCAAACAAGGGGCAGGGAATACATACTTTCCAAAAGGGAATCTGGCATCTTGCGGTGGCTCATTTAAAATTTAAATTGCTTCAAAGTGAGCATTTGCCTATAAATAGCAGCCTTTTGTGGCCATTTTCCCCCGCGGCAACCTTGTTCGCTCTCCGCACTAATGAGTGGCAACCCTGGCGGCAGCCCGCAAGCATGTAACGTTAAAATACAAATGTCAAACTCCGCAGCAGCAGCTGTCCCACAGTCCTGTGTCCTGTGAAAAGTGAGTTCGGTGTATGCCCCCGGAATTTCCATGAAAATCCATGCCAAAGTGAAATTTCCCCAGTCTGCAGTCGAATTAATTGTTCCCCCGATGAAAAGTGAGTGACAAAAAGGTGACGGAGAATGAGGGGGTGTTGAGCTTACAAAAAACATCTAACGGTCTTTTCGGCAACTTTACTCTCCCACTGGGTGCAATTAAAAATTATGTTTATATTTTTTTTCCACTCTGCCCACAATTCTGCTGAAATGGCACTCGAAAAAACAGAACGAATAAACAAACTATGAGAGGGAAACGGAAATGGAAATACAAAATGACCGTCAATGTTGACAGCTGACAGGGCAGGAAGTGTGCCCTTTCCTTGGGAGACGGAAAGGATTGTAAGCAACGAATGTGGCTTAATAAATATTCACATGCAGGGATGCCCTGAAGTGCAAAAGGTCTTAAGTTTGAAAGTATTTATGTTGTCATATATTTTTACTCACCTTTCAAGGACGTTTTGTGTATCGTATTAATTTGTAATTAAGGTTTCCGTAATTAAAAGCCAGTCCATAGGTCCTGAAAATGAAGTAATTATTAAAAAATGTACAGGAAAATGAAGTAATTATAGGAAATCTTGTTCCTGACTAGAAATATATTTAATTATTTACAATTTAGAGAATAGCCAGTTCTGGAGCTCCATAAATATTCAACTTTCAAGGTTTATAAAATGAAAATCAAATAAAATCACCAGTTTGTGTTTTTTTAACGTTAAGTTCTCTGTGCTTTGAGTGGAATTCAGTCGGTGGGAAACCGTAGTCAATGGCATTGTCAACAAATCAGTTGAAATGGCATTTCATTCCCCTTATACTATTATAACAGAAAACTTCGGTTTCGGTCCGATGAGGCAGTAAAGGTTTTAATTCGTTATATTTTTGTTTTCACTTCTCCCTTGTTGTATTCCAGCGAAAAATCGCGAGTTACATGAAAAACGCATAAGCCCAGATCCCGATGCTGCCTTTCTGCCCCACCATTCGACCCCAAGACCCTTTATTCCTGCGCTGTTGTCCCGCCCGAGCAGCTTATTCTTCTTCGTCGCCGTTGTTATTGTTATTCCTGCCGGCCATTCCGTTGTATTTGCCAAGAGGGAGCGAGAGAGCTGAGCGGCGACCGTCCGACCGACGACACCAATATGCATTTATACGAGGCATCGGCTGCAGATGCGAAAACATCAGCAAACAGAAACAGAAACGGAAAAAGAAACAGCTACGGACAGTGGCGTAGACAGGGGTTTAAGGGGGTTGTTTATAAGAAATATGACCTTTTTGAAGGGAATTTTTACGGAATTTCAAGACAAAATAAAGCCTAAGGCACAGAGAGGTCTGCCCCAGCTTTGACGCTGATGCTGACGCTATAATTCTCAACTGGTTCTAGCCTTAAATCCGTATTAACTTTGTTTAAATCTTAGGAATGACAAATTTTGATATCTTCTTCAACTCTTGTATCTCTAAGCCTCCTTTGAGCCTCTGACAATGTTTTTGTATGAAATGGAGGTGTTCTTAGATTTATTTTAAGCAGTCTCTAACTATAAAAATCTTCTATAAAACTCACTTAAACAAGCGTATTAAAAAGCCCCCCTTCCTCGCATTAACTACGCCACTGGCTACAGAAAACACTGAAAAAATAAAACAGAAAGCGAAACAAAAGCAGAAAGAGAAACAGATCTCGCAAAAAAAAGAGCAAAACACAATGCGAATGTTCAGCGGGGTGTACACTGTCCAGGGACGGGTTCAAGAGGAGAGGGGGTGGTATTGCCGGGGTGTCTACGGAGTTCTATAAGCCGCGCTTTATAACTCATATGGACTTGTTATGTGCCATGTTATCGTCTTGTTGTTGTATGCATTTGTCCTGCTTCTTAACTTGTTTTCTGTTGCCCTTTTTTGGCTTTTTAATATGGATGTTTCAGCGAGGGTATTAATGGGATATGATGAATATTGCATAAGCTTCCTTGACAAATTAATAAAGTTAATTTAACAAATATATAATAATAATATAGGTTATAAACCTCTAGAATTCTTTCTATAAAATGTTTTTTTAATTGTTCTAGAGTAAGTAAGAAATTAAGGAGCATTTTCCTGAAGACTTGAATATCTGCAATAAATTAATTAGCCCTTAAACAGATTCCCTTTAATCATCGAATGCAACCTTACATTAAACACCCTATACTTTATTCAACCTTGATTGAGATCGATAATTACTACCTTCTCTCCTATCTCTCGTCTTCCCCGTGCAGAAAATCGATCCACAGCAGTCTATTGATGGATTGATCACCTCATCGTATAACAGGGGAATGTCCAGTCCATCTATGGATCGGTTACGCCTCCTCTTCGAGGAGTGGGCGGCAGGGAGGAGCAGGAGAACTCTGGAGATTGGGAACGGAGCAGACAGGGAAAAATGCTGTTAAACAAGTTTCGGGTTTTTCAGTTCTCGTACGTTGCTTTTTTCCTTCTGGCCCGCAGCCTGACGAGTGCGTGCCTTATGCCTGCCATGGGCATGAGAATTGGTTTTAACGTGTTCTCCTCCTTTTTTGCCACTTTTACCAGTTTTTTTTTTCGCTTGTTGTTTTGCAAAATCCAGTCTGGGAGTTAACAAAGTGCGGAGGCACTTAATAAGCAAAGTGTTTGCCCTGCATCCGGGGCAGAAACCCGTATACAGATCTGCCTCCTTATCGATATTACTAAATTAAAACTGCCAAAGCTCCAGGTATACAAACAAAGTAAGATACAAACTTGTCATCAGCATAAGGAGGTGGCAAAAGTTCTTTGCCCGAATTCAATTTGAGACGCGACAACAGCAGCAAACAAATTGAGGCTGCCCCAAAGCGCCCGGAAAAGTCGAACTCAAATCTGGTGGGAAGAATGAACTCGCTGTTCCCTCGCCTTCCTCCTGCTAAGATTTCCTGCCATCATCCTCCTGGCCCGAGATGAGGTTGCTGCTTTTCTGGGTGAAGTTTTATGGCATTCAAGACCCCATCCCTTTGCCTTCAGTTTCGCCCTTGTGCGTTTATAAATTACGTTACGTATACGCAGCGTGGGCGAGCACACATAAAGTATTCGCGTTATGAATAAAGAAAAAAGTAAACGCAGTAAATTAGGCGAAAAATTCAATAATTTTGCCAACCAAATGGGACCAGCAAACACGGAGGGCACCGTCAGCGAGCAAACACTCTCGTGTTTGAGGTTTGGGCCTTAGAGTGCCAACACTCAAGAGCGTAAACATTCTGGAGAGTCCCGATAGCTAGCACATTATGTAATGGGAAAAACATTAAGACAGGACCATTAGGAGTGTAATCGATAAGGGGATTGTTTATTTTCAAGAAAAAAAAAAACACCAAATTAAAGCGATATATTTAAGCTTTGTTGAATATTTTAAAAAGTTTTTACCAAAACCTGACTACTTTTTATTTATTTAATTATTAATTTATTTTGAAGAAAGAAATTTACCAAATTAAGGATATATTTTTATTTATTTATTTATTTGTTTAATATTTTAATAAGATTTAATCAAAATTTAATTTATTAAAGAGATTTATTTATTAAGTTATAATTTTTAATTTAACTAAAGATAAAAACCATTTAATATGAATGGAAAATTTAAAAAACTTGAATTACTAACTTTACCTTTTGTTTTTAAAAGCTTTATTACTGATTTAATTTTCAGATAAAGACATATGTTGCTCTCTCTCTTTTTCTCTCTCTCTCTCAAGAAGTGCACAGAAACTTTATTGTTTAATAACTTCTATGTTTATCATCCGATTTTACTCAAATTTTTTGAACACGTCCGCGATTGCCTACTTATTAAGTCTATCTATTTACTTTAAGCCGAAAATTACGCCTATAGCTTATATACAGTTTTTTATGATTTTCGGGGGCGGAAGTGGGCGTGCCCAAATTTTGAAATAAACTTGATCTGCGTGCAACAGATTCCAATGTTGTCACCAAATTTGGTAACTCTAGCTCTTATAGTTTCTGAGATCTATTGTTACACACGGACAGGCAGACGGACATGGCTAAATCGGCTCGGCTAGTGACGCTAATCAAGAGTATATATAATTTATAGGGTCGGAGATTTCTCCTTCTGCCTGTTACATACATTCTCGGTTGGCACTAACTTATATACCCTTGTACCCTTTGGGTAACGGGTATAATCATACACAACTAATTAGGGCCATAAACAAAGCTATTGGGTAAGGCGTAAAGAAAACAAACCTCATTTAACCTTTTTAAAGTTTGCAAGAAAATAAAAGGCAGGCAGCAATCAATTACAAATAACATCCCTTTCCTTTGAATTATGTTGTCTTAACACGCTTAATCTTTGTCAAAAAGTTTCATGCAAATACAAAAATAAAAGGCTCGCCAAGTTGCCGCAACTTTTGGCCTCCTGCCACACCGTAATTTGTTGGGCTATCACGAAAGTGGCCAAGAGGCATCACCCAAAACTAAATTACACAATTAATAAGCGCAGCCAACAAACCAGAACAGCAACTAACCGGGACAAGCAAGCCGCAGCACATAATAACCGCAACATTTAAGGCGAAAATCTGCAATTAAGGAGCAATGGCTGGCCCCCAAAAAAGGAGAAAGAAGGGCAGGAGGAAGGAGAGTTGCGTGGGAAACTAACCGAATCCCGATCCCAACTCCCTACCGAAAGGCGACTCAAAAATTAATCAGGCGAACATAATGCAGGCGAGGGCCAGATGAGGCGGCAGAATGCGATAAAGGCGAAATGCGAAGTACGAAAGGCGAATCTTCAATGTATTGCCCAGCACATATATAGATAATGAAATACGAGGCTCCCGCAAGACCAAAAACCGAACCACAGCCAAACAGAGCACTCTGCTCTCCCTGGTCTCGGAGTAAAGTTGTTCCATGCATGCCCAGCCCCCATTCCACATCTTCGTCCTGGCCCGAGGGCAGACAGGGCAAAATAATGGAGCCAATGGCCATGGCCAGAACAACAACAGAGCAACAGCAACCCGAAATGGTTAACAAAGCAAAACATAAACAACATTTTCAGCGAATTCGAAATGCCCTAAAGGTATGTATAGGCAAGGCCAAATAGAAAATGGATGGGAAAATAAATCATAGGTTTCTATTTTGCAGACACACTAACTTTGTTATATTGTCTAGATTGATGTCTGCTTAATTGGGGTTCTTTGAAAAACGTTTCAGGGAAATGCCAACAGTTTTCTGTCAGAATGACAGTTGGGCTGCCAACTTATTCCGATCGCCTATCGCTTAAGGTTGCCACCTAGTCTAACAAAGGTCATAATATCAAAAATTCAATGAAAAATGTTTTTTTTTTTTAAAGATAATAAAACATATACCTCAAGTAAAATATTTTAAATTTTTGCTTTAGATCTTAATAGTTATTATAATTAACCCTTAACCCCTGAATCTTTTTCTAAAACCCCTATATTCGTTCCAAATTCATTTATTAAATATTATTTTAGGTTCAATGTGTGGGCCAGTACACATTCAGCTTCTTTGAGACAATGCAACTTCCAGTAAATATGTCAATACAGAAAAGGATTCTTGGGATCAGCTCAAGAAGCTCTCTGGCCTCGAAACGTCCTTGTCCAATGGATTCACTTCCTCTTGGCCAAATAGTTCAAGTGCCGCTTGGCGAAAGAGTAGCCGCAAACAAATAAAGTAACCAAGAGACCACGAAGACAAGGACGACAAGGAAAAAGCTCATAACCGAGGTCCTGGCGCTTTGCATTTTTGCCCAGCAGCTGCCAGACAATGCCACGCCCCCACCTAAGCACATATGTGTGGCGGTGGGCGGGAAAACTCTAGCCGGAAAATGTATGTATGGGCGGCGGTGGCACTGCCTTGAGGGGCCGAAAAGGGCGAACAAGATATGGCCAAGATATAGACAAGTGCTCGACTTTCTTATCAAAGTGGGAGGGAGGACCTGGGAGGAGAAGAAGGAGCAGTGGAGAGTTGTTCCCCCCTCTCTCTCGTTTGTTTTTCCCCAGCGCCCGAAATTGCAAACATTTTCTGCGAGTCATCTGAAAAGTAGAAAGAGGGCAAAAGAAAGCATATAAAAATAAAAATAATAAAAGCAAATTCCCGCGCTTCTCAGCCCAATACTCATTAGATTTGTGCAAATACTTTGCTGGCACCCCTCGTTCTACTAATGATGCCGCCCTCCCGGAAAGTAATTTCGCTGCTTACGCAATTTTTCATTTCGCGCTCGCTGCGCAAATAAATCAGAAAATGTTCCACTTTTTTTTTTATTTTTTTAACGAGCCAACGAGCCACCAGCAAACTTTTTGCCATTGACTTTTGGCTTGTTTTTCCCCCGACGAGGGGAGAGCGGTTGCTACTAGTGCACTGGGCGTGACCTGCAATGTTAAGGCAAATAAATCGTTCAAGTTTTCGGTTTCCATTCCATTCCAATTGAATGTAATCAATGCTGAGCACTTCACATCTCAAATATGTTTGCCATTACCCAACAGACTACATTTATTTGAGGGGAGGAAGGACTTTGACTGATAAGCTGTGCTTTTCAAGCCAAAGAGCCAGGGCGTTAAGTTCAACCAGCCCGGTTTAAGGCGAAAGCAGCAACGATGTGACAAATTTAATGTCTGTAAAGGAGTACACATATATGAGGTGTGGGCGGCAGCTTACTCAGAGTGTAAAATATTCATTGGCAGGTTGCAATTTTAAGTCACACATCTGCCAGCCAAGGCAGCCTTGAAGCATGCTTCTTCTCATGGAGCATTTTATGCTTTTTTGATTGCTCACGTCCTCTCAAGCCAGCAAGGTTGATGGAAAAATAAATGCATGATTTAAATCTTGAAAATTGACTTGGGATTGGGTGAGGAATTCCACTAAAATGTTTGTATAAATACATACTGAAAATATTTTGGGCTAAAGTTTATGGTTACCATTAAGAAGTCTGCAAAGTTTCGGCCACGATTTCTTAGAATTTTGTTAGAGAAATCTGTCAGAATCCTTGGATATTTTTGGCGGGTTTGGAAGAGTTATTCTCACTTAGTCGCTTCTCTCACTTCTATTTATGTTTAATGTTTGGAAGAGAGGGATTAACTGCTTACATTTTCTAGGCTTATCTGTATACTATTACTTGCTGGCAAAGTTAATTAGTTCACAATTGCCTGTAAGACCGCTCCATACGAATTACCATGCCTGCACATGCCGGCTCAGTGAATATTATATAATCCTGTTAATAATCAACATTCCAACTCATTATTCTTCCTCCTCCAGCATTTGCAATTCAATAATTTCCATTTGTTTGCTACATGGCTTAACCCCCACACAATTACCTAAACCTGCGACGTCCATGGACTTGCCCGCAATGTGCTCACCGTTAGCCACAAATTAAACTAAACCCACCTATGACCGGTGCCTTGTGTGCTTCCCTGAGCTATGCGGACTCTGTTAAAAGGGGTTTCCATAGATCCGGAGTACGCTACGGCAGCTAAAGGCGAATGCATATCCTATTTGCAGGAGCCGGGTGTGCTTTCTATTTGCCACTCGCAATCAATTGCCACAATTTGTGTTGATATACGGGCAGCCTGGACGTTGGGCCCAATGGATTTGCCAAACAATTTTTCACCTTCGTTGCTCCTACCCTTTAAGACCGTACCTGTGAAAAAATCAAAAAATTTTAAGGCTTGAATCTAGATTGATTTCCATCACAATAAAATCCTCTTTTCCAACCTGTCGTCCTGTCCAACCTCATTAATACTCTGCCCTGTTTTTATTTTTGCTATTTTTATGCTAAAAGTTTGTGTTGTATTTATTTAAAACTAAAATCGAATTGCAATTAAAGGTAGACACAACATATCGATGGCAATATTTACAGGACATGGGCATCCTTGGCATTCCCAACCTGCTTTTTGGATCAGGGCCAAAAGTTCAGTTAACAAAAATAGTTTTGAAGGCTGCCCTGCTGCTCAGAGAAGGAGAAAACTACAAAAATACCTGAGGCAATGCAACTACACGTTGAAGTTTAATGAATAATAAAGAGGTTGAAATTGGAAGTGTTCTTCGTATTTTTCCCAGGCAAAATCAATTCCAAAGACAACGCCACATAGAAGTCGAGTCAAGAGATGCATCTTCATGGGAAAATCAAGTATTTAAGTCTAACTTACAGGGTTTATCGCTGGATTCTCTCAAATCCTATTACGGTTCACTGTAATCCGCAATTTCATTTGAATTAGGGCCAAATCGCAGCCTTAAGCCAAACATTTCCTTCTAATTAATTCCGCACTCTATGAAAACCGCACTCCCCGCTCAAGCGTGGCCTCAGTAAATTGCTTTACAAATTGCAACAATTTATGGCTAATTATATTTAAATTTGACAGGCCATTGGCTTTGGTAGAACGCCATTGACCTTTCTCCTTTCTACCTCCCCCCGAAAAGTCAACTCAAGATGTCGACCGTGCCTTTTTACGCCGCCCCCAAAAGGAAAACGCATCGCAGTCCCTCAGTTCCAGACAAACAGAGATTGAGGGCAAAGGACGGTAGGCGGCAGCTGATGGCTGTAATCCGACCAGCTTAGGCCGTGCCCCAAACCATCTCAGAGAAACCCTACTGCTCCTCCTGTGCCCATCAGCGGTGGCGGCTCCCGGCGGAAGGAGAATGTGGCCGGGCAGTAATTCACACAATAAGCCGCAGACAGGCAGCCAACAGAATGAAAAATAAAAAACAGATATAATGGCGGGAACTGGGGGTTGCAAAATGGAAGGTACCCTATAAGTGCCATTACAAAATTGTGAATATCAGGGGTACTATAAAAGATTTATAATATATAAAATAATATCTTATATACAAGGAAGTTTTTCAAAATACTGCTAATAAAATAAAATATTCTCTTCCTTATTTAAATCTTCTTTGAGCAACCTTTAAGACATAATTGCTTTGGGATTTGGTTATAAAAAATAAAGAAAAATAGAAGTAACAGTTTAGAACTTTCCGACTAACTTAAAGTCAAAAGTTAAGAATATAAAAAATAAAAAATATAGTAAAAGTAAATGTTAAGAACTTCCCTTAAAGTCGAAACAGTCCCTGCTACCCTGTATAAGTTCAGGTATAAATAGATGGCGGAGAAAGCGAAAAGCGTGCAGAAATGAGAAAAGAAAAATTTCCAGAAGCAGTCAGCTTGTGGCACGTTCCACTCACACAAATACACCTGCGAACAGGTGAGGAGGGGGTAAAAGGTACGGGGGAAAGAGGGGCCAGACTTGTGGCATGCCTCAAAGGCAAATGTGGTTCAGACAAAAACGCAGAAAGAGAGACATTTCGGCGTGCCAAAGCGCAAAAGTGAAAAAGATGGGAAAAAAGAGAAGTACTGGCTAACTCCAGCCGCCACTGGAACTTTGTTAGCTCACCTCTTTAACACGTAAGCGACAATTACCAGAGTTGAAACTGCAGTTGGCAAGATACAGATACATCGCCAGTAAAATTGAGGAAAAAATCAACCCGTGAGTCATAAATTCGCTTCGACGCCTCCATATATATATTTATATTTATTTTTTGTTTTTGCATACTCCGCCGACAGGAGAGCGAGCAGAGAACGGCGGCAGCCCGGCAGCCGAGGGGCGCGATAGTGATAATGTATGCGGCGTGGCTTACACATTGTATCTGCGAGATACAAAACAATTAAAGGCAGCCGGCAATCGCTTTAATTGTGATTTTATGCAAATATTTGCCGAGCCCCGATCCGAGATTCTTAAAGGTTTACTCTCTCATTCTCTACGGATTGAATTAAATTGCCGACGCGGGCCCAACTCTTTTTATGCAATATTTATTCGGCGCCGTCGAGCGAGCTCCCATCGTCCTCCTCTGACTCACTTTTGGATATTGTGTATATTATTTTTTTTCTGTGCAAATATTTGCCCAATGAAATCAACTTGTGTGCTGGTCTGTATCTCTATCTGCTATCTACCCTGCTGTTACCCACTTTGTTCCCTTGACTTTTGCAGCACTTGCAATTTAGCAGAAATTGTCTTTAAAGGAACACAACAATAGCGGCTGCAAAACTGCCCCCCACATCCTAAACTTTGAGTTGCTGCAGTTGCAGTTTGCAGATTGCAGATTGCAGTCTGCGATCAAGTTGCAAAAGCGCTTATCCTTTGACAGGAAAGTGTCGGGAAAAGACAGCTGTCTTATTGAGCAGAGAATGTGAGAGCTCAACACAGTCGTTTTCCGAATCGAAATAGTTGAGAGAATAGTGCTTTTAATTACTGCAATTGTCAATGCACAGTGGTCCGGCTTGTATGGGGAGAGCGGCCAAAAATACTTCTAGTTGAGGTAGGGACTTGAAACTTTGCACAAAATTTTTTTATATTTATCCTAAAATAATATGTAAAAATCAGCCAGATCGCACAACTATATCATATAGCTGCCATATGAACAATCGGTTTGATATTCAGTTTTTATATGAAAAACTATTGTTTTTTATTTTTATGCAACAATACTTTGGAAATTTTCGTATA
>VNJW01010527.1:0-57800 GCA_008042615.1 Drosophila auraria | reverse complement strand
GATACGCAGATGAGCTAAAAGATATACTAGAATATATTTAGTATATACTAGAATGAACATCGCGTTAGATCTTTTTAATCGGATGACCATTAGCCAGGGTGGCCCGGGAGGATGAAAATATTTGATAATACCCTTGCGAAATAGAGATAGGCAATAGGAAACAAAGCCGTATTGCACGTTTTTGCAGCGGGGAAAAATGATTTTATTTACAATACAATTAAAAAAGTTTGAATGTGGGATCTTGACCATATAATAATTACAAATAAAAAATAATTTAAATAAAATTAAGTCTTAAAAAATGTAATTTAACGGGGAAATAAGAAAATAAAATAGAAAAGGGCCAAAATTCCAAATTAAAAAATTATGGAATTGCTTATTACTTCTCCTCTGCTCGTCCCTGACCAGTGGTCGCCTACTGGGATTCTTTTCTTAGTTGGCTGCCACTCCAAAATGCTGGTGCTTCGAAGCATACAAGGACTACAAGAAAGAGAAGTGGCAACGGGAATGGAAATGGAAGTGGCAACGGGCATGGACTGGGCAAGCAGACGCCATTGGGTTCCGTGGAGAGCTCATGGAGAGAGATCATGGTGGTCAGTCCCACCATGTCATCCGCGCGCGGCGACTTAAGCGCCAAGTTTGTGGCAGCAGCCGTCGTGGACGTGGATGTGTCCAACGATGCGGCACGTCGCAGGTGTCCTACGACTACAATGCGGGGAGATCTAGCAGCAGCCAACTGGACGAGGAAAAGGAGCAGCAGACGAACGAGGCCAGTCACACAAAGATGTCTTTCGGTCAACTCTCCCTAGCGGGATCTCCAGCAGTGGCAGCAGCTGTAGGGCCAAGAGCAGATCGCCAGGAGCAGCTCAGCGGCATTGGGAGCTAACCCCGCTACATTGAAAATCATAATCTAAGTAAATAAATAAAGAATTTCCTAATTTTGCACGTATTTGTAGGTACGCGGCTTGGCGGCGTTTAATTTGAATTGTAAACAAACACAGCTGACAGTATGGCCGTTTAGTCGTTTCGTATAGATTTTCGGTGAACGCCATAAAACCTGGTCACACTAGAATTATGAAACCTATTCAGCTAGCTAAGGGTTTAGCGCTAGTGAGTACTAGGCTTAACATGTAAATGGGCGTAAAATTTCGGGTTAACATGTACATGGGGTCGAATTGAAGCTGTTAAGAACAACAGTCTGCTAAAAGGAGAGGAGAGAGCCGAAAGCAATTGTCTCGTTAAGAGAGCTCTCTCTAAGAGCGTTGCCAGAGCGTTGACTAACCGACATGTTTTGTTTTGCCACGGAACTCAGTGTTGCCAGATGAAAATTTAACATATGTTTGGGGCTGCCACGGAACTGCTGCCAGACTTGCCAGATGAAAATTTAGCTTTCCCCCTAAAAAATCCATTCTTCGCCTAAATTTAAAAAAAAACTGTTAATTTCAAATAATTAAGAGAAGAAATATCTAATTATGACGTGGGAATGTTGCAAAGCGGAAAAATGTCGGTGGAATAAAAGTTCCAAGTATCTTAAATATTATGGTATCTTATATATTATATGTATATCAAGTTTATATTAATTAAATATAATACAATTAGTATTCAAAAAAATTAATTAGCTCACTCAGTTGAATTCATGGTTGTTTTTTTTCTCAGACTGCCAAAGGCCACTGGTTTTAATCACTTAATTTAATCACTTTATAAGTTAATTTAAATTAACGTTTGTTCGCGTTTCAGCAATAAAGAGAACAACAACTACAGAGCATAAACTGTTAAGTTTAAAAGATTGTAAGCCCGAAATCAGTAGATGTAAGATATTAAAATATGGGACAAAAATATTAATAATATTCTAAGCAATATCTAATTATATAATTATTATTATTGTAAACCAATTGAAAACGCTCTTAAACTGTGCAATATATATATATTTTTTTTTTGTTGACAAATTAACTTATAATTACATTTAAAAACTGTGCAAGAATTTTAATAGGTGTCTATAAGAAAGCACTGTGTATTGAATCAAGGACCTAGATTCTAGACCTTTTTTATTAGACGACTGAGACTTAAAATAAAATTTACCTCTAAGTCGGAAATAACTTGAACTATAGATCATTTAATACAATAAATTTATACATATATAAACTATCTATAGCGCTTCTTATCTATATGATTTAAATACCTCAAAACCAAACAAATTTCGAAATTTGTGTTATACTTGCCCCAACAGTGTGCCCAGTACATCTAATGCAGACATTTCGACGTCCGCAATCTGGCCACATTTTCCATGCCTCGACCAGCTGTTTTGGCGGCAACGAGTTTTGCCGATTTTTTGTTTATTTGAAATACAACGCAGTTAAGCAATAAACAACATAAAAATGATGGAGGAGAGCGCGGTGAACGAGGCGCTGATGAAGCATTTTGGCCATTCCAAGTTCAAGTCGGAGCTGCAGGAGCGGGCCGTGAGATGTGCTGTGAAAAGTGAATATGGGACAAGAAATTCTTACCCAATATCTTGGAGATAATAATAAACTTGGAAAATTTTGCCTTTCAGAAAAGCAGGATGTCTATGTATCGATGCCGACGGGTTCGGGCAAATCCCTGTGCTTCCAACTACCCGGCCTGATGTCCGAGAATCAGATAACCATTGTATTTTCGCCGCTTCTGGCCTTGATCAAGGATCAGATTGACCATCTGACCAAGCTGAAAGTGCCGGCCGACTCGCTGAACTCCAAGATGAGCACCAAGGAGCGGGATCGTGTGATTATGGACCTGCGGGCAGTGAAAACCAATCTGAGGTTCCTCTACATCACACCCGAGCAGGCGGCCACCAAGTTCTTCCAGGAGCTGCTGCAAACCCTGCACAAACACAAAAAACTGGCCTACTTTGCGGTGGACGAGGCTCATTGCGTCAGTCAGTGGGGTCACGACTTCCGGCCAGATTACCTTAAGCTCGGAGAGCTGCGCTCCAAATACCCGGACGTCACGTGGTTGGCACTGACGGCCACAGCTTCCAAGGAAGTCAAGGAGGATATATACAAGCAGTTACATTTGCGTCAGCCGGTGGCTCAGTTCAGCACGCCCAGCTTCCGGAAGAACCTCTTCTACGACATTGTGTACAAGAATTCCATAGAGGATGACTTTCAGCACCTGGCGGAGTTTGCCCTGCACTGCCTGGGCGATCCCAAGGATTTCAAGGAGCAGCCGAAAGCCCAGCGCGGCTGTGGCATTGTCTATTGTCGCACCCGCGATCAAGTGGAGCGCATGGCGATTGGAGTCAGCAAACAGGGAATTGGAGCCGTGGCCTATCATGCTGGCCTCAAGACAGGGGAACGCACAGAGGTGCAGGAGGCATGGATGCGCGGTGACCAGCCCATCATATGCGCCACCAATAGTTTTGGCATGGGTGTGGACAAGGCGAGTGTGCGCTTCGTCATCCATTGGGATGTGCCACAGAATGTGGCCGCCTACTACCAGGAATCGGGTCGCGCTGGTCGCGATGGCTTGCCCTCATTCTGTAGATTATATTACGGCCGTGAAGACGTGCGGAGTATACGATTTCTGCTTCAGAACGATGCGAATAGGGCGCGGGGTCGTGGCGATAAGGAACTGCTTACGGCGAGGGCCATTAAACAGTTTGAGAAGATCGTCGAGTTCTGCGAGCGAACAACGTGCCGGCACAAACTCTTCTCCGACTTCTTTGGGGATCCAGCGCCCGACTGCAATGGCCAGTGTGATGTCTGCAAGCGTCCCAAGAAAGCGGAGAAGGCGCTGGAGATGTTCCACCGTTTGTGCATGGATGACACCTTCAAGTCCCACATTTCGCTGCAGGATTGCGCGGATCTATATGAAGGTCAGTGGGTTTTTAAGGGTAATTTCGTTTTCTAACTTATTACTTATTATTCCCAGGTGGCCGCCCTGGCCAAAAGCGCGCTGCCCAGGATTATGCCGCTGGGGAGTCCGGCTCGGATGGCGACGACTCCCACTCCTCCATGTCTAAGAAGGCCAAAAAGGAAACGGAGGATTTTATAAAACAACAGTTCAAGTTGCGTAAACAAATCAGCGCTGCCCGTCAGCTGGAACAGGATACGGCTGCCCAAATCTCTCGCATCCGAATGGCGGAGGCCACGGAAACAAAGATAGCTGGCCTTCAGGCCACCCACAGGGAGAAGTACCTAACGGCCATTATTGATGCCCTAAAAGCCAATGTGGAGAAGTGTAAGGATGAGCCAGAACAGCAGCCGAAGAGTGTCCTGAAATACAATGACTACGAAGCTATTGCCGTGGACATGGAGTACGAGGTGTTCCGCCAGCAGAAGGTGGCCAATATGTACCGACATGCCTTAACCAAACAGATTGCCATTATCAAACAACTCACGGGAAAGACGCAGCTGATGCCTCTGCTGGTCGATTATATTCCCAAGCCAGAGACGAGTTCAAAAGGCGCCTGGACCGGCGGCAGTGTGGCCTATTTTGAGCGGAAACTCAAGGAGCTGGAAGAACAGCGACCGCAGAGTCTCAAGGAAGTGTCAAAGGCTTTGAAAGAACGAAAAAGTTTCAAACAGGACAGCGGCAACAGTAAGCAAACTTCAATTTCTTCCTTCTTCAAAAAAGAGAAGAAGGAGGAGGCTTCTTCAGATTCCTCGAAGGAAGACGAGGGGGAAACCATTAAAAATGAACCAGACGAAGTTGAGAAGGCAGCCTCTGAAGACTCTGCTTCCAATCACGTCAAAGACGAGCCAATGGATCAAGATAGCAGTGAATCAGACACTGAACTCGATCCCCTGCCCGACAGCATAATTGGTGAGAGAAAATACAAGCTGGTGTCGAATGGCGATGGCAGTTACGACACGCATCGCAGAAAAAGAGTGTCACATCAGCACAAACCCAAGGAAAAGGCCAGGACCAGCATGCAGAACCTCTTTGGTTCCTCCAAAAGTGACTCTTCGGATTCACAGGAGCAGGAACAGCCTTCAATTGGTTTTAAAACGGCTCGACAAATTCTGGAGGAAAGAAAGGAAAAATCGGAAGAAAAAATTTTGGACAAACAAAAATCAAAGGAAGACGATAGTAAGGAAACCTCCGAGCCCTTGGGTTTCATTTCAGCCAAAGAAATGTTGGAGAAAAACAAACTAAAGAACGACGAAAAGAGAGAAAAGTCAAATTACCCAACAGAAACCTTGGGTTTCATTTCAGCCAGAGAAATGTTGGAAAATAACAAGCTCCAGGAACAAAGTTTGGATAAAAAGGAAGTTAAAGAAAATAAGTTAGAAAGTAAGGACAGGGATAGGAATTCCCAAAAAGAAGTGCCCAAAGGGTCTAGACATGGCCGGGAGTCCAGTGAATCAGAAAAGCATTTAAAGGATGTGGCAGCCCGCAGAAAAGATGGAAAGGAGGCAGCAGACAACAAAAAAGAGAGGGAGACCACCATCAAGGATTCAGGAAGGAAAGACTCCAGGGACTCAACCTCAAAGAGGAAAGACTCGAAAGACTCTTCATCAGAAAAGAAAGAGTCCAAGGACTCATCCTCGGAAAGGAAAGATCCCAAGGACTCTTCCAACTCAAAGAGGAAGCCAGAGAAGAACCAGCAGAAGAATGATGTGAGCAAAAATGTGGTGCAGTGGCTAAATCCCTACTATAAACGAAAAATAGCCACAAAGGAACTTTTTAAGGCTCTGGCAAAATTGCTAACTCAACGGATTTGTGACGGCAGCTTGGGTATGACATAAACCATTATCCCTCTTATAAAACTAACTAAAATCTGTTTTTAACTAGGTGATGGAGATGCTGGAAAATGCTACATCAAGGAGACCTTCCACGGCTTGGAGATGATCAACAATGATCAGGATATTGAGAAATATTTCATTAAATCCAAGTGACTTTTAGACTACTGCTTGATTTCATCACAACGAAGAATGCTTTTCGCCTTGTTAAAACAGTTAAAGAATCTTTTTTTTTTCGTTAATGTTTCAATTTTGTATATAATAATAAGTAATTTATCAATAAAACATTAAGAAAATACAGGCATTTTTTCCTTTTGGACAATAATTCGCTCGTTAGAATTTTACTCGTGTTGGGTTCTTAATTATTAATTGGTTTAGATAAAAAACGTTCGTGATGCTTTCTTTTACAAGCTAAATAATAAAAATTAAACAAAAAACAGGGCAGACAGATGCGTTAAAAACTTTAAACCTTCTCGGACGTCGTCTTTTTTGTACATTTTTCGATTCGATGATGGCAATTCAGATGTTTCTTGTTTCTTTTTTTGTTTTGTGGGATTACAATTAGCTGGGAGACTGGGGGGATGTGTCCTTACAACTAAGCTGGAGCCATAAATATTACAGTCCACGCCATGCTCCTCTACGTCCAGACCATGACCGTCCAGGTCATTCCAGATCTCCATGCACGCCAAAGCGAATGGTGATGAGGATGTCCAGCAAGAAGACCAGCGAGGTAACCAGTGAAATCGAGGCAGAGGCCATCACCAGGTCCAGACGATGCATGTTCGGGTGCCAGTAGTTGCGATCCTTGGTGGTGGTCCAGTCGCGGAAGAGCAGAGCGGTCACGGCCACAAAGAGAACGAAGCCCACCAGGGACCATAGCGTTGCCGTCCGCCAGGGAGTCCTTTCAGGGATATATTTTACTTTAAAATTATATTTTTATAAATATTTAGTTGTACTCACAAGTCACCGAATAAGGCCATTATCAGATAAATCGCTGTGTAGATGACCAAGGCACCAAAGGTCACATAGCACAGGGCCATCACTCGCGGAGTGATGAACACTCGCAGGTGGGAGTTGGTGGCCGGCTCGTCGATCAAACCCAGGCAGCATATCAGCAGGCACTGTAAAATAATTAAATATACATTAATTTAATGTTATTAAATTAAATCTAGAGAATAAACCTCACCAGTTCCACTATTTTAATGCATATCAGCGTGTAGGTGGCCTTCTTGTTGCCACTTGTAGTGGCAAAGGAGTTATCATCAGCCGGCGACATTTCCACGCGTGAGATTTCTGCACGAATCAATTATTAAACAATTAATTAATTAAGTAAAACTATTAATTCAATTGAATTTGGGATCTTATTGGCATTTGCTCGCGGATATGTTGTATTTTTATGTACCTATCGAACGCAAGTAACTCATTTTGTCTGTTGGAAACGCTTTCGACCTACAAGGAAACGGCATCTTCAGTTTTGGGATTTTATTTGTCTGTGATATTTTAGAGTCCGGACTTAATGAATGACCTTATTTGGCCACCGTCTCTGGGTTATCGGATGTGTGTTATTGGCTGCTCGGTGGAGCGTGCAATAAAATAAAATAAAACTACGTTCTGCTGTGGATTTGTGTCAATTGATGTCCGAAGGTCTCCCACATGAAATGCTATATATCCACTTCTGGAATGAAATGCAGCCCAAATTGATTAAGGGCATCTATATGAGCGATGATCTCATACGATCGCCATAGGTCGGGTGTGTGGGAATTTTTGGGTGGGGTCTATCTATCGTACAGTCCATAGAGGTGCCGAGATGCATACCAAATTCGAGCAACCTACTTGCCTTTGTTATAGCAAATTCTTATGAATATTTAAGATCAACTATAATTGCAGCCCTGCAACACTTTATTTATAATTCCATTACAATTTACTTGTTAATTAGAGGCCAACAACTATTGTTATAATACTGTCGCTCAATTGTCACCTCTTTTGGTGTCTATTGAACACCTTTTATGTGGACTGGACATGTGTATTTTAATTGTACACAGATAAAATAGTGCAAGGGACTAAGAATTTAATTTATTTATCTAGGCATATCAATATTTTATTAGTCCTTATAATCTTGTAGATAAATAAATGAGGGAGACATGGTAAGATATAAGTTGTTATATATATTGTCTTTGGTACGAGTATATGCGATTGTGGCTTGCTTTTTTTGTATGCAAAAATTCTTCACAAAGCTTTGATATTAATGAAGGTATGTGAGCGGAGTACTAATCTATAATCTTCTACATTCCTATATAGTCAAGTCTTTATGATGCGCTAGATAAGTATCTATGCGATTAGTACAAAAATTGTATGAAAAAATAGATAGAGAAAAGTTTTTATCTCTTGAAATTATTATAAGCAAGTGAGAAAGCTACAGTCGAGTGCGACCGACTGTGAGATACCCGGTACCCAAAGTATTGTGCGTGAAATTAAATAGCACACGGACATGGGAAAAACAAAATGTTGACAAATAAAGACAAATTTTGCCAAAAACATGTTGAGCAAAGTTTAAAAGAGACAAAGTCTGTACGCAGCTGCATTACGAATTAATTCGCTACTGCCGTTGTGGCTCAAGATGGTAAGAAACTTAATTGTTTAATAACTTCCATGTTTATCATTCGATTTTACTCAAACTTTCAGAAAACGTCCGCAAATGCCTACTTATTTATTGTATCTATTTACTTTGAGCCAAAATTTACGAATCTAGCTTATTTAAGTTTTTTTTCGTTTTTTGGGGGCGGAAGTGGGCGTGGCCAAGTTTTAAAACAAACTTGATCTGCGTGCAACAGATTCCAATGTTGTCACCAAATTTGGTAACTCTAGCTCTTATAGTCTCTGAGATCTGTTGTTTCACGGACAGACGGACAGACGGACAGACGGACAGACGGACATGGCTAGATCGACATGGCCAGCGTCACTGGCTCAAGAATATATATACTTTATAGGGTCGGAGATTTCTCCTGCTGCCTGTTACATACATTCTCGGTTGGCACTAACTTATAATACCCTTGTACCCTATGGATACCGGGTATAAAAATAAATTATTTTTACACACAACCATGGCTTTTTTCCCTGTGTACTTAAGAGCAGAACTGGCTGTTCAAGCACTTCATAACCAACAATGGACTTGCTCCATGGCTGGGTCGTCGGTCCCTGTCCCCTCATTGATTAAAGCTAATTGCAACGCATAAAGAACAAAACATAAAAAAGCCAGAAATTAGCCAGAGGCACGTACAATAAACGTGCGGAGGTGGGGACTGTGTGCTAGTTAACCCCGCGATGCGTAACCCCACAAAAACAATTAAGTGCAACCAGAAAACCAGATAAAAAATAAGTCAAACTCGAAACGAAACTCGAAACCGCCAAACTCAAACCCTAAAAAAGGGTCACGCATAACTTTCACTGCGTAAAAGATAGGGAGAGAGGTAAGGGCAGGTGGGAAAGGAAAAGATATACCCAAAGGTTGGGATAGGAAAGGGAAAATAAGCACAAGACAGACCGACACTCCCTGTCAATAAACTTAGGGCTCGGAAGTTAATAAATATTTTAGTGTCTAGGTTCTGGGTGAAAAAAGGTAAACAATATTAGATTACTACTAGCTTGTTAAAACTCAGTTGAACAATAAAATAAAGTAATTAATTGCTTCGAAGCAAAGTTTAATAAGTATTAAATACAGAACCAGAAAAGTTGCTTTTGTTTTCGGTTTTCAAAAATTTTATAAGTTTTTCCAAGAGGTTTTCAAGCCTACCAAAAGATTGAGAGATTGTTCCTTTTTGTAGAGATTTTGTCAAACCATTGGAAATATTCTAGATCAGGACCAGTTAGTATTATTATTTTAGCAATATTTTATTTATCTTTTAACATGTAATAATAATAAAAAAAAACAAAACAAGCAAGGAAGTTAACTTCGAAAAGCCGAGGTTTACATACCTTGCAGTAAGCAAATTTAGAAAAGGCATAACTTAGCCAAAACTGCATATATTTCATTTCAGATAGCTTCTCTGTGCTAGTTTTTAGTAGATTAATAAATCTGCAATTAATAAATCTGCATATTGAGCTTAGAAATTAAAAAAAATATATATTTATTTTTCCGTTTTCGACAATTTTAATGAATTTTAAATTATGAAAATAAGGATTAGGAAAACCTAAAATTGATAAAAGCTTTTTAAATTGAATAAGTGCTTTAATATATAAAAAAGGATTATAGCCATTCTATAAAATATACCAAATTATTTGTACCAAAAAACCAAACTCCATAGCTTCATCCCCGAAGTAGCTTAAACCGTAAACTCCTCACTAATTTTCGGGCTTGCGGCTCTCCAAGATTGGAATTCCAGCTCTTAGCTGCTTGCGTGTGTGGCGTGTTGTTGCTAACGAATTTTTCACGTTTTGGCCCACACTCCAGTCGTCACCAGCCAACACCACCACCCCCCTAACCCAAAAAACCAACAACGAAAAGGAAAAAAAACAAGTTTCTTTCGGCGGCGCTTAGGCCAAGCGCACACTAGCGGCTGAATGCGGAACTTATTGCTGAGATTATAAGCGAGCTGATAACTTCAAAGCTCCTCAGCGAGCTGAAATTTTTTAAGCGCGCACACCGACAGCTTCAACTGAAGCTGACGCTGATTACAAATAAAATTAAATTAACTTCGAAAATCGACTAATTTGGCCCGATCATTCCAATGGCAGCTATGTGTATGTTATAGATTTGGTTAGATTTGGATAAAATTTTAGGTGTATGTCTACATATATACCATTTACTATTTTTTAATCTGATATCTTAAAAAACAACGAAAATCTGACCATTTGGCCCGATAATTCCTATGGCAGCTATATGATATAGTGGACAGATCTGGCCCGTTCCGACTTATATACTTGCTGCAACAGAAATAAGACTATCTGCCAAGTTTCATTCGGACAGCTTTAAAAGTGAGAGACTTCACCGTTTATCATTTTGCCTCCCATTTCGCAACACAATTAAAACAGCTCGTCAGCTTGCTGATAAATCAAACTGGTTTGATCGATCAAGCAGAGCTGAACTTAACTTGCAGCTGATCAGCTCAGCTGAACTTTCAGTGTGCGCACTTTCAAGCAAACAGAGCGTTTGTTTTTTCGAGCTGAAAGCTCTCAGCAATAAGTTCCGCTTTCAGCTGCTAGTGTGCGCTTGGCCTAAGAAGAAGAAAGCCTAAAAAAAAGAGCAGAAACCAAACAAAACACACGCAACAAGCCACGAAGCACAAAAAAAATGTAAACAAATTTGTATTGGCCAAGAGGAACTGGTTTTGTTTGGGCGGCCAAAGAGAAGCTGGCTAAGAGAGAGGATCGAAGAAAGAGCGGGGCTTTAATACCTGCCACACCTGTATTGAGTGTGCGCGCCCTCAGAGAGGATTCGCTAGGCCTAACTTTTTGGCCCTCACTGTGAATTAACCTCGTTTCGGAAGGAACTCTTGTTGTTCTCGTTTTTCCTTTTGTTCCGAGCTAAAGCAGCCCTATAACTGGTCTGTCTGCGTCCGACTTTTGGGTCAATGACTTGGCCAGCACCTCAGTTCTCGGTTTTGTTTTGGTTCCCGGATTCTTGGGTGCTTTTCCGAGCAGGCACTAAATGAAGCCTCATTTGCAATTTCCTGCAAGCCCGAGATCTGAGAACGAATATCTGTATTTCTCAGCGTTCAATCGCCGCCAACTTGGGCAATTGAAAAATGCAACAAAACTTGTTTTCTGCGTTTGCCTCCCCCTCACACTCGCACTCACACTCGCATTGATATGCACAAACTGGTTGCAGAGCCGCGAGAAGCACACGTACACGTGTAAGGCGCCTACTGTACTTGGCTCTGGTCATCCATCCGTCGCCCAAGTTTTCGCTCCCACCGAAAGGGCAGCAGCGTAGTTGGCGATTTTCCAGCTGCATTTTCCAAAACAAGGAAAATACCCCTGGGTTAGAAGGTATATCAATTTCCATAAGGTTCAGGAAAACTAATAAATAAAATATTATCGGGAGTATACCAAAAATCACTAGAGTTTTGAAATTCCTTAATCATCGAAAAAACCACAAATTTGCACTAAATCTGGTACCTTAAACATTTTATTGCATACTTCTAGGCACCATTTAAAGTGATTTCAAGCCCCTTATGATTTCAGGATATTTATATTCCTTTCAGAAACACTTTTATTCATATGTATATGTTTAACTCAATGATAAAGGAAAAATATTTTGTTATAACCTCCAGTTAAGAGAATAGAAATTTTTATACCAAACGAAGACGTTAAAAGTCTGCCCTGGCTACTTTTTTTCTGAAATATATATCTTTGTCACAAAGATTACTTTCATAATATCCTGTAATTAGTTTTAATCTGATTAACAAAGTATATTTCCGCCTAACCTCCGGTTAACTTACAGAATTAAAAACAAAAAATACAAAATTCCTTCACAAATATAAAGAATCCTCTGTAAAGGGTATCTTGAAGTCCCCTAGTCTAATTTACACTTTCAGCCTGCATTTTTTTCGCAATGGTTTTTCCATATTCTTGCCAATAGTGGCGGCTACTGTTGTTGCTTTTGACCTCATTCAGACCCACACCGCTCTTAGCCAGCGACTTGAGCGAGCTTTGTTTTAGCTGTGAACATGCAACATTTGCGATGTGGGCGGGATGGGTAGGTATTTCTCTGGGGGTGGCCTGCCTGTTCGGAGGAGTTTCTCATGGGGGTTGTTGCAGGTGAATTCAATGCCAAAGCAATTGGCCAAGGCTAGTCGGGATTTCCTACAGGTACTAACAAGTACCTACTGGGGTTATTGTCACTCAAGCTGTTGTTTTTTTCTACGCTTTGTTGTTGCCTTAGTGTTTTGGGTTCGTGTTGGGCTGGCATTGAAGGTCAGTGTCCATAAAGCGTATTGGTGTAGGAAAGGGTTCGAAAAGGGTTTCAGGCTTCAGTTCCCAAAGGGGTAAAGTCTTGTAATTGAGTGTTAATCTAAGCGAACTTATAAACTTTTTGTGAAATCTTATTTGAATATTTTTTAAGAATATTAAAAATATAAAATAAATAAAGAGATCATAATTATTTTCTTCATAATATTAGAGTCAATGTTATATATATTTTTTTATATTTCTTAATATAGGGAACGAAAGATTTATTTATTACACAGAGACTTTCCTTAAATTTTTTAAATAAGCACTTTCTTTTGTGTTTTAAACAGAAATTTATTATATTTTTAATAGGAAACACATTTTTAATAATTACTAATAGGCTATTTTTCAACTGTTTAAGTATTAAAATAAAAATTAGAATAAGTTAGGCTTTTTATTTCCTTCGTTGTTAAAAATAAAAACCTAAATTGCATAGTTTTTTAGATATACTTAAAATGCAATCATCAAATAACCCCGCGTATTTGTCAGCTAATTAAAGTCGTCGCATCTGAGGGGAGGGGCTCGTGTAGACGGTGAGAAAATTGTCAGTGAGTCACATTAAACAAACTAATTTGTGTGTTAGCCAGTGTTTGTGTAATTTGTGCAAAATTAGCATGTCCAACAATAACAACAAAAGTGCTGCGATCGTCTTGCTGATGTACGTATGTAGTTGCTTTTGTTGTTTCCTATTTATTTGTACAATTAGCTCTGGGTGGGGCCCTGCGATCTCACAGACTCCCCAGGTCTTCAGATCGAAACTGGAGATGATTAATTCCCTTTCGATGTTCGTTCGGTGCATTTCCAACTCTTCTACAAAATTAGTTACTGTTGCTGAGCAAATGACAAACTGGTTTTAATTTTTAGTTTTTGATTTTTCATTTGGGTTACTGTTTTATTACATTTTTCTTTAAAGAAATTCCAAAAATTTCGTTTAGATTGCGAGAGGTGCAAACACAGGTGCTGCTAATGGTTGAGGGTTAGCTTTTGAGTTATTTATCACGACACTAAAGTTTCACAAACAGATATAATCAAATATTTTCCACGCGCGCTAAATAGTTTTTCTAGATTTTCAGTTCAGTTTTTTTCCAACTACGTCTTGCTGCGGAAATTGGGGTTTTCGAAACGCTCTGAAACCGACGACACGCCAACAACGACTATTTGTTGTAACCCGAGAGCCCAAAACCGAGTCCCAAAGCCCGCCAAACAAGCCCCAGCCACAGCCCAAGAAAAAAGAGAAATGAGCGCACGAAAGAGAATTTTAGTTACTCGAAGAGCGAATAATTATCTTCGCTGTTGTCAAATGCTTAGCAAATATTGAATAATTTTATGGCTACCTACAAATTAACACCAGCAAGTCACGCAAATAAATGACAAGTAAGCTAATTTCGAGTTTTGTTTAATCTCGAAATAAACTGAAATTAAATATTTCTCGATCAAGCTGACCATTGACAGGGCTAAGTGGGAAGCGACTGTGCATGTACATATGCTAATTCCCTGTATTGATAGTGGGGACATGAACCAAATTTAAGGCAGCAATATTTAGAAAGTTATATTTTAAGCAAATTTTAGCACAAAAATGTAATAGCCAATAAAAAATATTTTTTTTTAAGTATGCTTTGATTGTTGTACAAATTATTAAACATATTTACCCTGAAATAAAGGTGTTGGAAGCCTTTATTGGACACGCCTGTACATAAAATATATGAAAACTCCCTTAAAAAGTGGAGACTTTAACCAACTAAAAATAAGTGCTTCTTGTTAAATATTAATTGGAAAATGTTGTTAAAAAAGAAACTTCAGATTGATTTAAGACTAACTTGTCACTACTGTAAATATAGCTGCAATAGTAATTTATTACCTAACTACATGTAAGCTGTCTTAGTAAAGACACCAGTTCTCAGCTTGGCTTGAAGGTAATTCAGCACATTGGGATTTTTAGTAGAGACATGAACCGCCTTAGTACAGTGAGTAATATACAAGGAAGTCACTGTGAAAACTAAGGGAAATCTCAAGCAAATGTTGTCAGCAGTTTTGTCAGCGAAATAAATCCCAGGAATTTACATGACTAGCTTATACCCGAACCTGTCTTCGAGGACTTCACTGTAAAAGATTTGAAATTAATAAATATTTTGCTCTCTACTATTTTAAATAAATAAATCAAAATAAAATTAAAAATGCTCACCTTTATTTACGAAAAATAAAAAAAATGCTGCATAATTTCGTTTTTAACTTTTGATTTTTCTTATAATTTCAATTCATTTCATTAAAGTTTAATTTTTCTCTTTTTAACAAAAAATATTCACAGATATAGAGATGAAATAAAAACTTAGGTATAGTATAAACACTTGAATAAATATATTTAAAATTAAGCTGTACATACACACAAATAGAAATATCAATTTGCCAGACTATATACAAGAAATAAAAGGATGTAAGAACTCTGTTAGTACCAAAAAACACAAAACTTAAACACAGTCTTTCAAAAACAATTGCTGCTACTTATGGTCTAGTTACTAACAATAACTAAAAGAAGGATCGTTAACTACGTTTATAATTAAAACAAAACATGACATTCGTACATATATTTATATACAGAACTCCACATCCAGTCAGCATAAATATGTAAAAGTGTATTGATTGCTTTTAATTAATTGCTTTAGATTGCTTCACAGGACTAGGCTGCTGCTGATGCTGGGCTCATCAAGGATACATATGGGATATATTCATATTTTACACTACTTCACTTAGTGGTTCAGTTCCTAGCTACTTTTAACGCCCGAGGTTAGGCAATGTTTTGGGTCAGATTGCGCCCGCGATCATCAGAAAACCCGATCGCTGAGCCTCAAGCTAAGCGGGGTTTTCGGAGCCAGCAGGAACTCGAACTCCGTTTCCAGGGGCTTGACGAAACTCACATCGAAGGCCAGGACCATCTGAAAGGATTGCTTGTAAGCCTAGCTTTAAGACCTCGGTTGGTTTAACTCCCTACTCACCTTGGCCAGCAGCAGAACCACCTCCATTTCAACAAACCGCTTGCCAGGACACGTCCGCCGACCCACCCCGAAGGGCACCACAATACTGGCACTGTCCACGTTGACCGTAAAGTTCTCCGTGGCCGGATCGATCCAGCGCTCCGGTGAGAATCGCTTGGCCTCCTGGAAGTTGCTGTCCTTGTGACAGGCAATCATGTTCTGGCAAAGCACCACGGTCTAAGGAATAAATGTTAAATAAAAAATGTTTATTGATAAATAACTTACTGGAAAGTATTTAAAAAATTTATATTTAGATATTAATTATCTGACATTTTAACTAAATAGTTAAAATAAAATCTGAGCCCTTTTCGGCTTTTGGAAGAGTTTGTTTTTTGAACCTAGCTCGCAACGAATAATTTGAAAATAGAGTAAGGAGTTCCAAAAGTCAATAAGTGCCCATCTCGGCTTTGAAACTTAAAAAGTAGATGTTACTCCTATATTTTATTAATATTTATTGGTTATATTATAAATTATTTTTATTATTTAAGCATTTTAAATACCCTTAAATGATATGCATATTGATTAAGTAATAAAGACCTTATAAAAAATCTAAAACTAAGTGCTTTGATACCGTAACTCACCCCGGCATTAAGCGAATAGCCCGACAGCTCCATGTCCTCCTCCAAGATCCTGGCCAGGCAAAAGGCCGTGGGCCTCAGTCTGTAGGACTCCTGGATGCAGGCCTTGGTGTACGTGGCATTTGTGAGGGCATCCTGCAGGATGTTCGTGTCCCGATACTCGCAGAATTCGCTGAGGATGCGAGGCATAGCCTCAGAGGAATCCCCCGTTACAGAGCTCAGCACAAACAGCAAGGTGTTGGCTAACTGAAAATTACATTTATTAATTAATAATGTTTATATTAAATAATTAATTACACCCACCGTTTCGATGCCCGCAGCTATAAAGTCTATAATAGCCGACTTCTTGTCTCTAATATCCAGATCCTTGAGCTCGAGGATATTGAGGAAGACACTGCGCAGGCCGGCCGACTCCTCATCCTCGCAGGCCGCCGACTTCTTGTGCTCCTCCAGCTCGTGATCGATGATCTCGGAGATCACACTGGAGTTTGGTGGGCGATACGGGTTAGATTCGGGGTAAGAGAATGGCAGCCCAAGATAGGTGTGTGTACCTACTCATAGATCAAGTCCTCGGCCCGGGCGAACTCCCTGTAGGTCTTGGTGGGAAAGTACTTCCACAGACCTAGTCCGTAGTAGGAGTCCCGTTGCGAGATGAACAGCTGCTTGACGGCCGCCGCCAGTTGGCTGATCTTCTGCGGCTGCTCGGTGTCCACCGCCAGGAAGCCCATCCTCCGGCCCAGCATCAGAGTGCAGACGGCCTCGAGACCCATCAGATTGGCTAGCTCCTCGAAATTGGGCACCACCAGGGTCTCCGGATCCCTTCGGGACCTCAGCAACTCTATAAAGTCATCACAGACCTCGTTCAGGGCGGGCAGAAACTTCTGCAGGATCCTCGGCGATGTGATGCTCGAGGTTAGCGAGGATCTGAGGAGCTGCCACATGGGTCCCTGCTCGTTGACGATGCCCACACTCGCATAGCGATCCGGTCGGGATTGGCGGTACATCACAATGATCTCGGTGGGCGGCCGGAAGGGGTACTTGCTCGGGTACTTCAGCACCTTCTCCAGGTCATCGCGGTTGTAAAGGTGCACAATGGGCACATTCGAGGGCATCACCTCCAGCACTATGTCGCCGTATTGCCTATTAAGATCTGGAGTTTAAGGAACTTGGAGTTATTTCTAGAAAAATTGATTTATCTGTGTTTCTAACTTAGTTATTTCTTTTTTATTTATATTCCTAGGAACAATATCTTACCCGCGTAGACCTCGTGCAGCTTGGTCATCTTGTAGCGCCTGAAAAAGACGAGAAATATCCACTTGGTGCCCAGGAAGGGGATCCTTTGGGGTCCAGGGATATCCCAGATGCCGCGGCGCCGCCTTCTTTTAGTCTCCTCGATTGGGGCGGCATGGTAGCAGTCCTCCAGCGGCGTATCCTTGAGCAGCGGGCGCAGATAGATCTCGACCAGCTTCTGACGGTGCAGAGCACAGTAGCAGCCGAGTACCAGTGCCAGGGCCAGCAACAGTATCACGGCCATTACCATGGGGGCGCTGCAATGGAAATTACTCGCTTAATCCACACTTGAAACACACTTGAGCTTGAGCTATGCTAATTCTAGGCCTTTAATTGAAGTCTGGCCTTTCGTTTCGTTACGATTCGGCCTGTTGCCAAACAACCGGTCGACCAATTTGTATTTGCCTTTATATAGCTTTTTTTTCGGGCCAAACCCAACCGATGGCTGATCATCGATTTTGCATTATAATTGCCAACAGGCGAGCGATAACCACACTTTGTTCTCGGTTCTCGATTCTTGGCTATTCTGCAAGTCAAAAAAGAAACAAGCTTTATGGCTTTCCACACACCATGATAAGATAAAAGCCCTAGGCAGCAGGTGTGATAAAGTTCAAGGTTAATAGCCGAAAAATTTGTGTAATGATTGTGTTGCGAATTTCGCAAGGTCTTGCAAAAGAAAATAATCTTGCAAAAGAATATACATATAATATAATTATGGGAGGGACTGGCTTAGATGTCTGGAATAAATAATCCACAAAGTCTTATGGGTATAAAAATAGAAACAAAGGAATAAGTATAATACGATATTTAAGGTAGAATTTCTAATGATTTCTATGATATTATCATTCGTGCTAAGAGTCCACGTTTCTCAATAAATTAATATATTATCATGGCAATCAAAATCCATTTTTAAATTAATTGTATTGGTTTTATTAAGAAGAAATAAAACAATACTAATAAAAGTAGTATAAAGCAGATTACTAACCAATTCCACATATATACATATTTATATTTATAAATAACTCTAATATAAAGAGAAGAAAATCTTATTTTAGAGATTGGATCTTGCCCTGCCTTAACATCAACTAATTTTTAACCAAAATCAAATCAGAATTAGGTGCCTATAACTCTTTTCTACCCATTTTCTTTTCAGAATTTCAAGTCAAGGAACACGCAACCAGAATATATTTTCTTATTGGGTTTCTATTCGTGGACAAAGGGCGTTAAAGAGGAAAAGGTTCGCCCCTTTCCTATTAGACTCGAGACCTTTTTTTCTTTATTTTCCTATTGCCAACCGGATATAAAAAGAAACTAAATAAATATGCGGGAAACCAATTTATAGCTCGAGGGGGTTACCTGCTCGCAGTGATTAATGAATAAAAAAGAATGAGAAAACCACCGATAGATGATCGATTCTAATATTTGCCTTAGCTGGGCAAATATGTATACCTCACGGTGACTTTGGGCTACCGAAAAAAATTGGTAGTATTTGCAAAAGAACCAGATAAGAAGCCAGGTAACTGATGGCTCTATCTACGTGACGTGACGCTCACACTTGGATTTTTGGGCGGGAAAGGTGTGGCTAATGTATATAACTACTAACTATTAATGCAAATTCGCTGATAGGCCCGCCGATAGATAGATAGGCCTGTGCAAAAAGAAATAGAGAACACAGAACGAAGAAAATAAACTGGAAATACAAATCATAGACATCTGCGCCGAGCACTTCCTTCTTGGGGGCCTAATCACTTCCTCATCTCATCATGAGATCGCTTCTCAGCGCGACGCGTGCGCCGTTCTTTGCGCTTCTCACTTTTCCAACGTGGTTAGAACAACAAAGCCGCAAACTCGCTTTTTAATAAGAATTCTTGCGAATTCCCTTCTCTCTTCTCTCCGGCTAACTCTCTGATTAATATGCAGATGGATCCACCAGCGCGGCTCGCCAGCTCAGCTCAGTTCCACTCCATTCTCATCGTTAGAGTTGCGTTAGAAGCAGCGGCGGTAGGAGGAAGCAGCTGGCCAAAACCGGCTTGGAAACCAGCTAGCAGCTCCAGGCCAAAAGAAGAAGGAGAAGAAAGCACCCAGCGGTGGGTAGAAAGCATATTATGTAACCGATTATTATGTAAAGCGAGAATCGATGGGAAAGTTCTTTCTCGTATTTCGTATTTTGTTTTTCTCTTCGCTCTGTTTTGATCTTCGAATTTCACAATACCTGGCCGTCATTTCTCCAGGTTCTCCTAATTAGGTTAAGACGCAAATAAAAATTTCGATTTTTTTTTTGTCATTTCACTTCGTTCTTGTTGACTATTCGGGGGTTCTGCAGTCATTAATTTGGCTTTTTGTTTACCACAACACAAAAATGACATAAAAAGAAAACGAAACGAGAATGCTTGGACGTTATCGAATCGGTACCGGATTTTGGTTGTGAGAAAGACTTCGAATGAATATATGTTGTCTATGGCCAAAGAAAGTGCTGGAAAAGATTTATTTTAGGGAAAACCGTTGATAATTAAGGAAAATGTAGTTTAATTCATTTATTTAAAAATAGAAGAACACTTTTGATGAATTTCCCAACAATATACAATACATTTTTATGTTGTAAATTCACTCAAGATGTTTCTGGCTATAGGTTTGGGTAATTAAAGATGCTTTTTTTTAAATATATGCATACAGTAGTATTAATATAATTCTAAATTGGATTGGTCTTTAGTATGTTTCTTATACTTTTAATTATTTTATCATGATTATTACATTTTTGTCAGAATATATAACCACAAAAGGAATTACTTGGGAGTTCCTTGAGAGTTCCTTAAATTCTCTGAACACCTTTAATTCTCTTATAGAGTTTGTTTGTTTTTTTACAGAGTAAAACTAGATTTAAGCATTTGATCTCCGACTTTAATATTATTCTCGTACTATGTTCTTTCACTTTTCTTTAGCCAAGCCAACTTCTAATGCCTTTCTAACATACGAAGCCAGCTTTTAAGCCAAACTTGGTTCTATGGCGGCTTCTAAGATGGAAAGCAAGTTTGGTTGTTGGTTTGAAAGAGGCTTTTTGCAAAAGGAGGAAAAAATCCAACAAAACAACAACAAGTGCGGCAAAATGGCAAAAATCTAATGAGAAAATTTCTCTATTTTTATTTGCGAGGCTTACTTTGTCGCTCGGCGATGGCACGTCGTTGGCCGTACATTGAACCTGGCCAAAGCCAAAGTCAAGATAATGGCATACACGGGAAATAATATTTAATATTGTAATATCTGATAAATAAGAAAATATAAAATATATATAAATATATTATGGGAGGGATCTTAACAAAATGTATTTTAAATAGAAAACTATTACAATAATGCTAGACATTTGTTCGGAAATAGATCTCACTTCATTTTATTTATTTGAATATAATTTAAAGTATTTTTATTTATTTATGTAATATTATTTCAATGTTTAATTGTGATAATTCAGAAAGCATTCAAAGGTTGAACTGGTCTCAATAAATTAAATATTCACAACTTGTTTATATCAAGTTAAGATACTAAGCAAAGTTTGAGCCTTTCGAAGGCCTTCTTTATGGTCTTTTAATAATGATAATTAATCCTTTTTTTAATGTTGCTTATATATTATCTAAAACCATATATAACGTTAAAAAAATATATATAAAACAAATTAAATATAATTCCCACTATTCCTGTCCCGATCTCCCTGCTTATTTCCCCCCGTGCAGGCCACTCTCTGTTAACTCTTTTCGTGCGAGTATTTGTTTTTTTTTTTGGCAAGAGAAGGAGACGTTGGCGGGAACAGCTGACCGAGGAAAGAAATTGTTAAGCCAAGTTTCCCGTTTGTCGACGGTGGCCGTGACCATGAGCCATAAGCCAGCATATCGCGGCCGATATCTCAGCGTTCGCCGTTCGGCGTGCGGCGTGCACTCTTTATATGTACGGTGTACATATATATAGTGACATAATCTGCTGATGTCGGGGCTCCGGACTCCGGATTGCGAACGCGGATCGCCGCCAAGCGTTTGAGCTGAGCTCGGGTCTTCTGTAACTGCGCAGCGGCCCAAACGATGGGTTCTCGATTCGGTTCGATTTGCATAAATGTGAAAAATGTGCCAATAAAAATAGCCACGAATAAATACCGAATTAAGAATCACTCTCTGTATATATATATATATATATATAGAGATGTATGTAAATTCTGACCAAACATAAACTTGTTTATTTTGCAAAAAAGTTGGTAAAATTTATTTCAGTTTTCCGTTTTTGTGTCACATTTTGTGGCCTGTCGTCGCGTGGTTTTTAATATGTTTTTTCCTCCCTTTTTTTTTGGCAACGTGTGCAGGCCCAGTCGCACTTACGATTAATTATATTGTTAACCGGGTTCTCTGCTTTAGGCCCTTATTCAGGTGCCTTTTGGACAGCCTGTCGCCAAATGAGAAATTATTTTTGAATATTTTCGGCTTAACACCCGAGTTTTGTTCTTGATGCCTCAGCAAAATGCGTGCCGATCGAAATCCAATCGAAAAAGGAAGGTGAAAAATGATCGCAAAACAATGTCGCGGAATTCGCGTGGAGTTTCGGATAAAAAAAGGAGGGATATTTATATAACATTCGCACAATGTAAGAAGGCGTGCGACGGACACAGTAGAACGAGGGCGATTGAAAGCGAATAAAATGTACTCAATATTTAAATTTTTGAAAGGATTAATACATTATTTTTGAGGGAAGAGAATTTACCATTAATAAGTAATATATGTGGTTTTTAATCTCAGTTCTGTATTCATTTTTTAATAAAATAAACACATCTCTTCCCTAAAATATTGCCTAAAATCTTTCATATATTTCTTATCTTTACCTAATATGAAGTATATATAAATTCCTTAATATTCGGAGCACCTGACAGTTTAAAAATATAAACAAACCCCTAACATCCAGCCACTGTTACCCAAAAACCCAGCCCCGACTCAAATGTATCATCCATCGACATCGACCCCAAAATAATTATAATCTGTCGGTCAATGCACGTTGCATTCGCAATTTGTACCAAACAAAAAAGCAAAACAAAAAACATGAAAAATTCAAATAAAAACGTAATCGACTGACATTCACTTGGGGAGAGGTATTTTATGAATTTACAATCCGTTTTTTCCCCCGAACAAGATGAAATAACAGCAAAAAAAAGCAGCGGCTCCAGCTGATGGCGGTTTTTTGTTGCTTTTACGATGATAATGAACTTGAGGCTCTCTCACATAATTGATAACAAAAGAAAATCGTCAAAAAATTATTATTATTATTTCTGCTCATTGCGTTACACTTGAAAACGCTCGTGCTCGCTGATAAATATGAAATAATAATAATGGGGGGAAAAAATTAATAAATAAATAAATGGAGCCCCCGAGACAGCCGTGAGAGGTGTTGGGCTATGAGAGAGAGAGGAGAACTGGAGCTGAGAGGCTAATTGCAATTTAATGCGTTTGTTTGCCGAAGTATAACACGATTTATTTTCCAAGATATATACACACGCACACACAGGCGTGTTTATATTTTTATACATATATTTTTTGAAGTTCGATTCGGTGTTATTTTAATCATATTGCACTTTATGATTAACTACGGAGCGCCGCTGCGGTTGTGTAAATATTTAATAAATTCACTTGATACTCCGTGAAAAGGATGATGTGGATTTGAAATGCTGTTCGGGGACTGCCACAAACAAGGAAATTTAGAACGAAATCGGTGAAATAGATCTTGATTTTTCGTTTATAGTATTTATTCTGGAAAGTTAGTATTGCGAATTGCACAGCATGTTTTAGAAGATTAATCATTAATCAATCTACAAAAGTATTCAAAACATTTTAAGAAAAGGAACCTTATTAATATTACAATTTTATTAATGCATTAATAATGTACTTTACAAGTGAATTCCTTTAGAAATATTATCCACAAAAACTTACTAAATTAATCATTAGGTAACACCTTAAATATAATTTATTACAAATCCCAAATAACTTTTAATATTTACCGCTTTAAGGTGTTCTCGTTTTAAGTCCAATAAGTTGTATCCTTGTACTGGCTACGTCCGACTTGTATTCATTGTTAATTGCACTGCATCTCTTCTAATGCTTGGCCTATCACTTTGAAATTTTAATTTAGAACATTGCAAATATTTTGAAAATATTTTGACATCACTTTTAGTTGTTTTATTGCACATTAATGGATTGTTGTTATTATTTAAAGCTTTTGTTGTCATTCCAAGCCGCCTTTAATCGCAGTTTCTGGTGTGGTGAGGAAGACACAATAGAAACTTCTAATCACAGACAGACATTGCACTTTTGGACTCTGTTGTTTTCGTTGATCAATTTCAATTGTTAATGGTATATTTATATTAATATCAATATTAATCGCTACAATCCGCGATCAGGAACACACCTTTTCGTACAAATCGAGCCCCAATAGACGTATCCCTATCCCGGAACCGAATCCCGATCCCGATCCCAATACGAGCGCGATCTCCGATCACCGAGAGCTCCTCCACGATCCCTGTTGTGCGTCACTTGGTTGCGACAACTGCGACGCTTAGTCAAAGACTGAACATGAATGGGGGAAATTCTGAGCTGAGCCGAGCCGAGCCCAACGCAGGCACACACACTGGCACTCGGCACTCGCACACTGTCGCACATTTCCCGAGCGATTGCGATCGGGCGCTCACGATGTGCGAGGTGATTTAATAGAGAACCGATACCGAACCCGAACCCAAACCGAGCCACCAACCACGCAACAAGTGCCTCCACCGATCGATCCACCCATCGAATCAATCGATCGATCGATCTCTTGCCGATCTCGAACCGATCTCCGGACCAGCTGTTCGAATCCGTTTGCGGTGAGTAAGGTTCTTCGTGCCTGCTGCTCCCGCTCGCCGGCTTCCCCTGACGTTCTGCTCTGTGTGAGAGATTTACAGTCGAACTTCCCTAACTCGCCCACACAGCCATATGGCACTTTAACCAATTTTGAGTTACGAAAACCAACATAAATGTGACAGCTTTATAGAGATAAAAATATTGAAAAAAGGCTGAAAATGTCCTCCACATTTATATTTTAATACCATAATTATTAATTTTTTAAGAGTTAAGATTTATGTAGAAGAATTTGAAGTTTGACTTGAATTAAATTTTCTATTATAAATGCAGCCCTATGACATTTCCTAGTTTTGAGGTTACAAATATCGAAAAATATATCTTAAAATATCCATTAAATTAAAATTTAATTTAATAACTTGAAACTTTCTTAGAGCCAAGATTTAGTAGTAGATTTTTAAGTTTAATTTAGGTTAAAATGTCTATCCAAATTATGTTTAAGTTTAAGATCTTAACCTTTTTTTACCCTATAACCACTTCGAGAAATACAATTCAATTTAATAACATAAAATTTTCAAAGAGTTTATATGGAGACTTGAATCATAAGTTTTATTTAAATTATATTGTCTATGAAAATTGTATTTAAATGCGATTAGTGGAGTGAAATGAAGAAGTAATTTCTGTTCTTGCTGGTATATTTTAACCCAATTTATCTTAAAACAACTTTTAGAAAATCATTAAAATTTTATAAAATAATTTGAAGTGATTTCAATTAATTAAAAATATATTTTCAATATAAAATAAATTAATAAAGCAAACTAGTCGTGATCTGAGTTACAGAAGCTCAACTGTATTGATACCGATCACTCTCGCTCTCTGTGTACACTTGCTCTCCCGATGCTTCCTCTTCCTCGTATTCCCCATGCCGCTGATAAGAACCCATGTGTGCGCGTAATCTTCGCTTCTCTCTTTCTTTTTTTCGCATATAGAATCTCAATGAAAGTTTGCCAAGAAACAATGCCTCAAGGCTTATTGAAATGTTTACTTCTGGCAAATTTATGCAACACATGCAACACCAGCAACAACCACACACGGCAGCTGTACGCACGAGAGTGTGTGTGAGTGTGTGTTTTTAAGAGAGCGGAGGGGTGTTCGCGTGTGTTCGTGTGTCAGCTTGGCGTGAGGTAGGTTGCACTCCATATAACATAACACACATAGGGAATAGTGCGATATAACTGGTTCGCCCAGGCGAGACTCTCGAGAACCGAAATCAGCTGTGCGACCGGCTGTCCGGATGTCGCGTCCGTCTGAGGCGACTTTGTTACAATGTTGCCACTGGCTGAGATTTACACAAGCACCTCGTGGGGCACAGGGGTATGCCATATTGCTGCTAATATATGTGGCAAGACGATAGATGTGTTATTAGAGAAGATTATTTCGTTTTATTAAATATTTCTCGAGCTTCCTTCTTTGTTCTCAAGGCCATAGTTATGCATGTTCAACTCTCTGTACATACCAAAATTCACATCGATCGGACCATTAGATTGGTTAAAATATATATATTAGTTGGCATGCATGGAAGATTCCTTTAAATTCGGTTAAAAAAAAAACTATGAGACTTAATACGAAATTCAGAGTTAAAAAAATGTTGTTTCTAAGCTTTAAATATCTTAAAAGAAATAGCTAATATATTCTTTAGAACCCAGATTTAATTTTCGGTTAGAATTGATTTAAAGAAATATTTCTGGGGAACATGCCTGAAAGTATGCCATGTTTCTTAACAAACTGATCAGGCATGAGTTTATGGTCGTGGCAGTCTAACAAAGTATTCCTGTTTCAATGTTTGTAATGCAGAGAATGAAAAATTAAATTATTAAAAATTAATATTAATAATCAAATTTTAAATACTTCTCAAATATCAAAATTAAATAAAGGATAAAATAATTAGGATATCCCCCAGTCTAGACACAACCTCTACTCGCATTTCAATCCTTCACATGCGTGTGCAGTGTGTGGGCAGGGACGTGGCGCGCCGAAGATCGAGGAGGGGGACAGGAACACCAGAAGGGGCTGAAGCCGAGGCGATCGTGAGTGTCGCTCCAGTGTGCGCGCTAATTGCCTTGATTGAGTTTTAAATTAATGCGAATTAGAGTTGTGGTCGTTGTTTTAAAACCAAACAATGCGCATGTGTGCACGCTTGTCTGGATCGGTGGAGGATAAAGATACAAGATGCAGGAAGATGGAAATAGACGTATCTCATTCACAGCGATATATGTCTGTAATGGAGCGATCGGTTGTTTATCAAGAAATGGGACAGGAAATGCAGCATACAATAGTAGGTTTATCCTAAAACGTTAGAAGGTCTTTCCAGGGATTTAAATAAAACAGTAAGTAATTTAGTAGTTTTAAAAAACGAATATATATAGCGTAGTATACGAAAATTAGAATTTACCTGAAAATTAAAAGGTACCCTAGTTTATGGCTTAATCTATTAATATTTACTTTCACAAATCCCATATACCCATGTACTTAAAAACAATAATTAAACATTGAAATATTACTACCTAATACTAGTTTAATCTTTTTGTAATGCTTCTTTGAATAGAATTTTTCGCTTTAGTTTTTAGTATTTATATGTCGTAAATCAAACCAGTTTTAATACCTATAAAAAAAAGAGGGAAGAAGCATATCGACTTAGATTATCGCCTCTTCTAAAGTAAAACTCGGAGAAAGGGAATTCCGATTGGTTTAATCAGTGTTAAATATTATTAAAATATTTTAAAACAATTATTAAAGATTGTAAATTACTTTACAAAGCAAGAAATATATAAATACTAAATATTTTTAAAGATAACTTCATAGATTTGTTAAAGTAAGCAATTTTTACACCTTATAAAAAAATAACAGCCTTCAAAAACTGATATTCTTAGGAACCCTAATAAAATCAATAAAATCGTAATAAATTTACACAAGTCGAACATTACCTACACTACCTCCTGTCAATTCAATTCCCCATCGCCATTTATAAATCCTCCGGCATCCTACCGACTCTTATTATCTTGTAGATACTTATCTGGCTACCCTCAGCTGTCACATTAGATACGATTCCCATCGTATCTTCATCTCTGGTCGGGGGATTCACACGCTCTCCGCCGAGACGGATGAATTCTTATCCTGTCGATCAGTGGAAATACAAATCGAATTTCTAAGCAATTGCCTGAATGACTGACTGAGTGACTGAATGACTGCCTGCCTGAGTGACTGACTGAATGAGTGACTGAGTAGGCATTGGCTTTGCATTACTAATTAGCTGGCCAGTTGCGGTTGCCCGTGAGGCTCGGCCCGGCCCTGCTGCCGGTTGATCCCACAATTATGCCATGCCAGATACCAGCAGACTGCCCCTGATTCTCGTGCAACTCCTTCGTGTTGGTAGCTCGGTCGGTCGGTCAGTCAATCATCAAAAGGTATAAAAACAAAAGGCAGCGTTGTTAATACTTCTTTTCAATTAGCTTCGCACAGCCACAAGATATAACAACAACAATATCAACAACACGAAGCCTTTTCCCAAGCGAACAGGTTTTTCACGCGACGACAACAATGTTGATGATCACGATAATGATGAGCTGATCCCGATGATGAAGTGATACACAGAGAAAAAGTGCAAGGCGATGTGTTGGAAAATTCTATGGGGTTGCCTATCAAAAGGAATCAGGATTAACTTTCAGGAAAGAAAAATTTTAAATCACTTTCAAAGACACCTAAAAGTAGACTGTAAAACATTGAGATAGATCGATTTAAAGAAATTTTTAAGCCTAAGGTTTTTACTTTAATCAAAACATTTTAATAAATGTATTCATTTCGATTATTTTATTTTAACTTCCACAACCCTTTTAAAGGCTTTATAAAATTTTACAAAAATAACTTGAAATACATTTTGTTAAAGATTTCCGTCTATTATTTTCCTCTGTGTATAAAAAGGAAGCACACGTACATATTTGACTTGTTTTGAATTTTCAATTTACGTTTAAGTTTTTCCTCTCCTTATTTTCGGTTTGGGGCTCTTTTCTTGTTGATTTTGTTGCTTGAACTTTATTCACTTTCATCGATCGTGTTTTTTTTGGTGTTTTCCGATATTAGGGCCGAGGCAAAGTTGTTTTCCTTTCAACGCGCCCGCCGCGACTTTCTGGCTCGCTTCATTTTATGAAACTAAAGCCCACAGCTCCGGGGATCCGACTCTGCCACAATTTGTGGCAGGGCTCAGGCTCTGACAAGAGCAGCCGTGGAGCTGAGCCGGCCGGCCGAGCCGAGCTCTCCAGCTCAGAGCCAGCTCACGGCTCACAGCTCCCTTAACATTTAATGAGCATTAACAAGCTGCACTTAAATGCAATAACAACAACAACTGGGGTGTAGAGGGGGGAGGTAGAACTGCAACAACAACAATTGATAACAAGTAAGAATACTTCAAAGTGAGGTTTCATCTTGGAGTTTCCCAAATGCTCTGCCAAAATATAACTTAAACAAATACCTAAGAAATTCACAAGCCTTATTCAGGGAGATATTTTATCCTATAAAAGCAAATATAAATGTTATTTTCTGTATAATAAAATAAAATGAAATATTTAAATATATAAAAACTAATCTGATCTCTTTAATATCTCCCCCAAAATCTGTCATATGGTCATTTTCCGCGGTATATAGAGTACAAGGAGCACACACCGTTCACAATGGAAGCTCCACGCTGTCTGAGTGAGCGCACAAGTACAAGTGGCATCGTTGCCACAGTTGCCTCACTTGATTACCCCACGAGCTGCAAATTCATTTCTGCGCCTCCTTTCTTCGCAGAATCGGGGAGCGGAGCCAGAGAAGACAGCCTTCGGGGGCCTCTTGTGGTCAGTATTCTTTGGTTTCTTTTTTTTTTAATATTATTTGCCGCCTGTGTTCCAGTTGCAAGCGGTAAAGTGACGCTGAGGGACGCATCTGCACACATAGTGACCCAATGATCTACAAAGGGCGCGGTCTTCCGAAAGATAACAAGCCAGACTGGGACAGAGATAGAGAACCGGAAAGAGATGGGTTTAAATAAAAGTGAAATCAATCGGATCATAGCTCTTAATCTATACTATTTATAAATAATAAATGATCTACCAATACCTTAAGCTTTTATTCTCATCAGAAAAATATGTTTATGTATAAAAAGCAAATATGAAACGCTTAATAATAAATTCAGCTAATCTATGGCTACTATAAATAATACAATATACAAAATGTTAAATAAAATCTATATTTTTCCTAAATATTCCCTAGTATTTTTTTCTCCCTGTACTCATGCTCCCATTACCCCTTACCCCCATTTCTGGCAGCTCCTCCTCCGCCTCCTCCATTCGTTTCCATTTATTATTGTTGAACGCACAGCCTGTCCTTGAACTTGACCCAGCAGCTGTGGCAGCCAAGACGAGATCTGCCCTTTATTGCCACAATCTCTCCTTATGCTCTCTCTTTATTTGCTTTATCATGCCTTATAGTAACGAGTACTATACAAGTGCTCACTATAATTAATCAGTGGCCGCCGAGCCGAGTCTGAGTGGGATCTTCGAAAGGGGGAATGGGTCTCCCCGTCATCCGAGATCTCCGATCTCTGGCTGGTGTATTATATGTATAATGTTTACTCTCGATTCATTCACAGCTAGTTTATTGTTTTTTTTTTTTGCGCATTAAGCATTTGTTGTACTTTCGACACCTTGCCTACAGATCGGTTTGCATTTAATGGCCTGATAAGACGTTGAAATACGTCTTACATTTTAATGAATTTTAATTGGACTTCGGAGCTTATCGTTTAATGAGTAGCGGAAACGGCCAAGAGAGTTCTGCGGGGCCTGTGGGTGATATTATTGGCGGTGATAGGCTAAAAATATATGAATTTTTGGCGATTATAAATTTATATATATGGTGTTTACATGACTTCTTAATAGGTGTTAAAATGATTAAGAGGAAAGGTATATATATTGAAGAGTGATAGGCATAAGACAGATCAACAAATTTGACTGAAGAAATAAACTGATAATTCTTTGTTTTGGTTATAAATATGCATTATTTTTCTTACTTAATTATAAAATAAATTCAATGCGATAGAAGGCACCCAAATAAGTCACAATCAATTATGCATACGCACTGTTGGCCCGGCAAAGTTATCACACATAAGTCACGTGTGCGGGCCTATGACGAAATTGCCATTTAAAAAAGTGACAATTGCAAAAAAGAGACAACGAAAAATAAAAAACCCAAATAACCCCAAAAAACAAAAAGAAGAACGAAAAAAATAATTAAAATAGCGCCACTGAAATTGTAGACAAAGAGAAAGAATCAAGCGGGGTTGGCAATAAGCGCAGGTAATACGAGATGTTATCGAAGTTTCCACCTAGACATTCACCGAATATTTTGCAACCGTTTCTGATGACCTATGTGAGAAAGTCTGGGAAAGTTGAGCGATAGTCGGTCGAGAAATGTGTCAACAGCAGAGGGGGTAAAAAATAAAATATGAGCAAATATGAGTAGCCCTCGTCAGAGCAGTCGCACTCGCAATCAAAGCCAAAGTCATAGCCTAGGCCTCGTCTAGTCCGCAAATTGGGCAAGTGGGGGAGATAGAGAGTTCCGGAAATGCATTATGCATCACATAAAACACGGACAATAAAGTAGGCCCTAGAAAAATAAGGGGGTCTGCTGTTTTATTAATTTATAGGTATTAATAGAATTGCTGCAAATATAACAGAGCGGAAAGTAGCTGCGCAATCTTTATAGGGAGTTACATATATAGGAGTACATAGGCTCCTAAAGTGAGCAAACATCTATTTCTAGTAAAAGAACTCAATACGGAAAAAATGATACTTTTATGATACTATAACTCTTTTTTTTTGTGAAGTTTACAGAAATGATTTTAACGCGAGAAAGAATAGAAATATTTTTTTACACCTTTATGTATCAAAAAACTACAAACAATTCTTTTTCTTTTAAATGTATTCATCAAATAAATATATTTATATATGTGTAATTCTGTTTAAATTCTCTAAAATTGTATTACTTTTTAATTTGTTATCTAAAATTATACACCCAGAAAAAAAAAATTCCTAAAATTTTAGGAATTGGCGATTCATTTTGCTACGGATGTAGCAAGTCTCTACTGCAACAGTAAAAATAAAAACTGTATGCATTTTGGAATACACATGTATTATTTTAAATGATTGTATTTAATATATAAAATCAATATTATATTAAAATCAAGTTTTAGGCTTATATTGCCTACGAATGAAGTTTTAGGACAAAAATTGCCTAGAACTTAGGCCTGTTTCTATTGCCTAAAAATATGGCATTTTGGACAATTTTTAGGCAATGACTGCCTCGACTTCCGTTTTAGGTCAAATGGACTAAAATTTTAGGCAATTTGGCAGCTTTTTAGTCCATAATTTTTTCTGGGTGTAGATATAAATGATTACTAAAAAAATTATTCCTTATAATTCCTTAAGAAATCATATAACAATCTGACAATTAAAAAATATTCCCATTAAACAATACAAAACAATTCATTTATAAATATGTGGAACATTAAAAGTTAATAAAAAATAATAATAATAGTAATTCAAATAGTTTTATTTGCGTTTCAAGGCTCACCTCACTCTGGCGCCATTGAATGAGCATTACGTTTACTTTGCGAACTAACTCGATTTTCGATAGCAGCCTCAAAGTATGCATTCAATATTTTTGAAATCAATTTTTTCCATATACAGGGTGCTCTTAATTCAAATAAGCCAAATAAGCAATGATTCCGGCACTTAATTTTTATAAATCTCACCAACGACAACCGCAGGAATAAAAGTAAAACAAAATGTAATTAAACAATACCAACCGAGAGCAACCATTATAACGAACAACCGCGACGTAAACAGCTGCGACAGTTTTCGACATTTCTGAATTACCAAAAACATTCGGGGATATGGAAGAACCCCTTTAAAACAATCCGCTTTTACACCCCGCTATGCCCGAGTATCCCAAGCCCCGGCCAGGGCGAACCACAAAATGCGTGTTTATTAATTAAGCGCATTTGTTTTCATTAAACAAACGTTTTAATTGAGCATGAAAGTTGGCGCCGTCGAAATCAACGCGACAAGGCAATAGACGTGGCCATAAAAACAACAAGCCGAACGAACCCTTTAACCCATTTAACCCGTGCCACCCACCTGACGCACACAAACAGAACGCCGGAGAGACAGACCAACATAATAATTAATTTCGTTGTATTTTAAATGGATTTGCGTTTGGTAGACATAAGGAAAAGCTGTGGAAAATCCCAATGTGATTGATGAAAGCCTTTTTCAAGGATAATAATTATTCGGGAAAATAAGGAAAGGCGTAAGAAATATTATATAAAAATATTAAATAATAAAGAAGACATTTTATAGATGTAAAGAAAATAAATAAGAAATATTCACGTTATTTGGGAAGGTAAGAATAATAATTATTAAAATAATAAATATATTTATAATTATAATTATTCGAAAGGCATTCCATTAAATGCTTTAAAATTTTAGATAAGATTACTTAATGATAGAGAAATAATTTTTTTTATCAAAATAAATATATAAAATTTCAATAAAGAAAGAAATTCGTTGCGTAAAATTATTCCACACCCGTAGAACTACATTTGACTTCAACAATTCATTTTAATTAAAGTTAACACAAAATATTTTACAATAAAATTAACAAGACCTATTTTTAAACAAAATTTACCAAGTTTAATATAAGCTTGGTTACTTATGTAAAATTTCTAACACATTCGTCAGATAAGAATCCTTCATAGAAGCAACTGACCCATTTTGTTTAAACGCTTCATTGCTCACTTTATATTGCCATTCATCCTGGAGCCGCTGACCCGTCCCCGTTTTCAACGAGTCCATTGGGTGCAATTAAAATTCGGCCTCGAAATTATTATTATTGCTTATGAAAAACACTTTTCCACCAAAGGCACCAACAGCAAGGCAAGAACCCTCGCTCCCCGCTCATCCCCCAGGCTAGAAGCTTGGCCAAAACTTTTTGGCCACGACTCGGAACTCGTTGGGATGTTTTTAAAAGCACTTTATACGCCAGCCACACGCTGCATGATATAGATATAGATCAGGCAGCCAGCCCCTTCCGCGCCCACAGTTCCTGTGATTATTTTTCATAAACTTGGCAAATGTTTTGGGAAATCCATTTAGCGAGCGAAGGCAGCCGCATTACTTTATCTCTATCTGAGGCCATCAGGATTATGATTTGTGCCCGGGCGTGGAGACTTGAACTGCGCGGAGTGAGTGAGTTATGGCATCCATACTATACTCAATATATGTTTATATATATATGTGGCTGTGAATTATGCCAAGTCAAGGAACTTGGAATAGTTGGCAAAGTTCCTTAGACCACAAGTGCCAGAGCGGCTATGAAAGCAATTTGATAATGATATATGTGGGTTAATAGATAAGAAATTTTTGCAGAGGAGGGAGTGAAGGTCTGGGGACTATAACTAATTTCGAGCGTACCTGGCTGAAATTAATAAACAATAAGCTATAAAAGCGGGAAAATATAGCTCTACAGCCGGCTTAGCTTATCTTTTTCAATTGAAGTCAATTGTGGTTGAAAAGGAAATAATAACAGTTTCTACTAGATTAACTAAGTCTGTTTGTTAATAAGTTAACATTTACAACTTATTTGGCTTAAATATATATTGTTTTTGTTTTATAGAAATAAGTGCATTTTAATGTATATTTATATTTATAAGAAATGAAGATGGTACTTAAGATATATCCGGAGCCTTATGTTGAACAACTTAATTAGAAATTTGTGTAAGCAGGTAGGTTAAACGTGCCCTTACTTACTTAACGATTTAATTAGTAATTTTATTTTAATCATCAATTAATACACGTTATGGTGAGTCTATTAGATTAATTCAAAGTAATAAGCTAACCTGTGTTATAAGTGTTTTCTACGCCAGAGACGTTCAGTAACTTAACTAAAGACAATGTCTTCGTTGGGATTTTTAAGGCATTTATAGAAAAATGAATAGCCCAAAATTATTATTATGTTTTGAAAGGTATATGAATGTAACTTTATTTAAATTTTGCAATAGCAAAGTGAAAATATGAATACTTTTTAATTTTTGTTTCTAGAATATTTGTATAATTTTTGTATTCAAGTTGCTTTTATATTTGTATTGTTCCCCTTGTTTGCCGTTTAACAAATTCAATTTGCGCCAATGTGCGCAGAAATTTCCTCTCACCTCGATTTCTACCCCCAAATTTCTCCCTCTGCTTGTCATAAAAATATGCGACATTTCGTTTTTATCGCTTTTGAAAAACTTTATTCTTGGCTCTTTGGTGTTCAATTCCTCCTTCTTTTCTCCATTTGCTCATTCTTTTGATTTCGCCGTTTCTCGATTTCTTTTATTTTTTTGTATTTTTTCTTTTTTTATTTTATTTACAATGGCAATTTTCTTTGTTTTAAACAAGCAGCGCATTGCTTTTTATTTGTGACGCTCGATTGGCGATTGGAAAGCGCCCGATTGGCTGCGATTTTCGGACAGTTTGCAGCGGTTGGGGGTGGACTGTGGGCACAGAAGGGGATTATTTATAGAAAATTATGTAAAAAATATTAGAATATTAATTAATTTAATTTAAAATTAATTTTAATTTAATTTAAAACAGAAGAAAATTGTAGTAGTACAAATAAAATATCAACTAATTTTATCACTAAATATTTTTTGCTATATAGATAATATTAGTGAATAGCAAAACTGGAAAATGCCAGTGCAAGTAACACCTTTTCCCGCATAAATGGCACTACGGATACCAATAATATCCACTGTACCTTTTTGCCCCACCCAACCAACACCAACTTAACATCATCAACAACATGGCTTTTCCTCCTTGTTTCTCCCTCCTCCCATCGACCAACTGAAGGGGAAAAACAGCTTTTCCGCGTCGCCATAAAATGCAAGTGGTCAAGTGGAGGAGCTCAAAGGCAAAGATTCAAAGAGGAAATCACAAAATGAAAAACGAAGAAAAACAATTAAATGGCAAGCAGCAGCAACCGGCAGCGGCAGCAAAACAAGCGAATAAACTTGGTAAAATTTGGTGGGGAAAATGCGCGGGAGGAGGCAGTGCAAAGGCGGAAAATCGGAAAAGCGAAAACTGAATGCAGCATTTGCGACACGTCGAAAAGCGTCAGCGCCAATGGCGACTCAGTTTAATTGAAATCAAGTGGGCAGGGGGCTCGGAGGGCCGGGAAATTGGTGTGGGAGAAGGTTGATTGCCGGGGTGGATTGCAAATCGAATTGAAACGCCGAAACGTATTCGAAAATCGACAGCAAACGTAATTGAAATTGCATGAGCAACAATGTGCGGTGGCTAAAAGAAAAATGTTGGGGCTTGGGGGCGGCCGGAGCTTGGTGAAAAACTGGGTGGAGTGGCGCTGCCAAATGGAGGAGAGCCAAGCCAGTGGACAGCGCCCCCCAATCAGCCGCCGCTTGCTTACTTTACACATAAATTGGCAGCACTGCGACAGAAGTGGAGTGGAAAATTAACAAGAAAGTGGAGGAAAAAATACACTAAATTTAATTAAAAATATTAGACAAAAATAAATAAAAATGTTTATTAATAAGTAAACACAAGATATGGAATTTTATACTTCCTATATTATTTGTTAATTAGTTCTTGCCGACCTAAACTGTATAACTTGTTAATTTTAAGCATAAAACCACCTTCTTAAAAAGTCACCTTAATTGAGTGTTTAAAGAAAAGAAAACAGAAAATATAGCTTATATTTAAAGGGTTATAAAGAAATGTATAAAAGCTTTTGAACTAAACTAAAGTATATTTTATAAATCATAATTTAATTTAATTTTAATTCAACAACTTCTTCATGGCTATTTACAATCCAAATTCAGTAAAAAAGTTAACATACCCCATTGCAATAGTTGAAATCTTTTCCAATTTCATTCTGTTTACTTCTGTGACTTTTTATGGATTTCAATACGTTTTCCTGGGTAACAACCCCCACCAGCCGCAGAAGGAAATTTATGAGCCATGTTTAAGAAATGAATTCCGCAGCAGCTGCCAGTTTCTTAAACTGATTAACAGTTGGACAAAATTTTTGTTTAATTACTGCGGCAGAAAAATACACAAACTTACACACATACATCTATCCAATTCGGCAGTCAGATAAATTTCCATTTAGTTTAGTGATTCATGCAAAGATTTCCTCTTGGCATAAGGCAGATTTTTGAACCAATTTGCAAATTGTTTTCTAAGCGCACACACACACAAGCGAAAAGAACTGGGAGATCTCTGGGAGAGAAAAGTGTCAGCAGAATAAACGCTGACAATAAATAAAAATGGAAAATGATTGAAACATGTGTCGGGCATTTTCGATTTTTTGATATGCCATGCACGTTCTATGTGCCCAGCCTTCGTCTCCATCTCCATCTGCCTGACACTGTTTCCTGTACTTTTGGCGTGTGTCAATAGCCCGGAAATGTAAACAAATAAGAAAACAATCAGAGGCGACATTTTCTAACCTAACGTGAGTGCGCACAAAAGTATGCTATAAAAAATATGATGAGTCTGCCGAGCGCGCGCGTTGTGTAAAAGAGGGGCGGAAGTGACACAGTATCATGTGGAATAATATGATTGCACATAAAAATTGTTGCTAAAGAAGTGTTCACATTGTACTAAAATGAGGTTAAAGGCTGGCGGGAGAGAATAGAAAATGTTATGGCTTACATAATTCATAGTAGAAACCTTTAAAAATAAAATAATATCAATCGTTACGAGAGGTTATATATTTTAAAAAATTATAAATATGTATATGAGAAGATTACCAAATAAATATTAGGAACTACACCTCAGATAATATTTTAAATATCAACCAGTGCCTTCCAAGAGAACCGTCTTGAAAATCTTCAAAGACTTTAAATTAATACTTCGAATTCTATTGATGGATTTTCCATTACAATAACTTAATACATATATTTTTCTTACACGTGCGACCAAGTGAACCCCTAGATTTCCTATCAATATCAATAAGCCATATCGATGGCATTGAATGACAAGCCCAACTAATACCATATTGATTGCCTGACCAATAAAGGAGCCACCCCGAGGCAGGGAACTGCACCCACGAAGGCATTTGCACCACATAACTCGGCATCAGGCGGCACATCCTGCACATTCTGTTGAAGTATAAAAGGGTTTATGGCGTGTTTGCAAAAAAACCCAGAACAAATAATAAAAAAATAAATAAATATAATAATAGCGCAGAGAAAGGAGAGAAACAAAATCCCGAACAAACATTAATTTGTAACGCACGTTTGGCCAATTTCGGTTTTACAATTTTGACCAACAAAAATGTACCCCAAGTGACCGCATAACGAGCGCAAATCAATTTGCCACGTTGATAAGCAACCCTCCGACGATGATAACCCTTTTTTTCCGTCCCTTGCCCCGTGGGCCCTCGGCTGTCATAGCCGGGGATTTATAGATATTAAATTAGACAGGATTTTAACACGCGCACGTAACTTTGACATACATCAACCCGACTTAACTTTGCACCAAAAAAATACGAAAAAAGGCAAAAAACAATCTCAAACAATGCAAATTGTATGCCAAATGTTGAGATTTGTTTTGCTGACCGAACCAGAGTATAAAAGAAGTCGAATATAAATATATATAAAACACACACATGTCTGTGTCCCAGCTGTGTCTGTCCCGTCTTCGTCTCTCTCCTGCGATTGCCCCAATTTCGTTCCCGAATCGCATTATAATCATAATAATAATAATAACAGTAAGCAAAGATGACAGCAAATTTCAAATAGGTGTGAAATGAAAACTCTGTTGTGTATAGAGATTGGTCAGCAGTTGGTTTCGGGCTTGGAACGGGGACGTGGGGTTGGATTTGGGTTAAAAGTGGTACAAAGTCACAGATGTTATGTGGCCAATGGGAAATTCAAATTTGGAAAAGGATTATTGACCAAATATTGGCTGCATGTCTGAGGGGGATGATGGCTTGGATTTTTGTTTAGATTGGTCAAGTTTTGGAGATTGAGACTTCTAAGTGGGTTTGTGTTTGGATACGTGGTTGTTTAAGGCAGGTGGTGGATCATAAAATTAATTTAATTTCTGATTTTTATTATATAGCACTGTTTAATATAGCCAAGAAATCCTTTCATATTATTAAATCATGCTTTATTTAATAGTTTTTTTATAAAAATATTTATGTTTTGAAAGGAAAATAAAGCTTACAACATTGAAGGAATGAAGATATTGTCTTATTTCTTTGTTTAATGCACTTTAATAATCCCTGTATGTATATTTATTTTAAAGACACTATATGATTATCTTTGTAAAACCTATTTTCCGACTTCTTTCTAGTTTATCCCAAGGTTTATTCGATTCCTCAACACTTTTAAAAATGTACACAATATTATTCTCTCTATGATTGTCGTTTTGGGAAATTTACAATTGCTACCTTGAAACATGGAACAATAAAATCATAAAGATTCGAGCTGCCCCAAAAGCAAACTCTGTTCTCCACATACAGTTTAATGAACTGTGAGTGCGGGGCAGCCTCTTCCGAGACCACCATTCCCTCCCGTCCATAAACCCCAATCCAAGGCATTAGCCATGGCTATTTACTTTTCAGTTCGCTTCAGTAGAGCTCAGATTTTTTAGGGCCAACATGTGAAAGAAAATAAAAATCTCACAAATTATTTATTAATTACCACGACACAGCCTCGGTTGGTTCGAGCTGCTCAAAGGTTATGTGGACGGAGAGTTAAAGTCGGACTGTAGGGCCCAAAAGTAGTATTTTCAATTCTCTGCTTATCGGCATTGTAAATTGTAATTTCTTCTTCTCCAGCCTCTTACTCGTTTTCTATCTTTTTCTTTTTTTATTTTTTGGCACAATAAAACAATAAATCAATCACAGTTAGGGCTGTGTGTTGTGTTTTGTTATCTTTAACCAAGTTTTTAGTGTCTTGCTAGATTTTTTATGGGGTTCAAATTTTAGAGGCCTTGTAATAACACTGTACAAAAATTGGGCGGTTATTAATTTATATATATTTATATATTAATTTAAATGGCAAGAGTTGTGGAAGCATTTGTTAAGAAATTAAAAGAACTAATTGAATGGATATAAAAAATACCTCAATTATTTATTAAAGAATATACAAAATAAAATAGCCAAAATTTTGTATACCGCTCTACCGTTTTTACAAGGAGAATGTTGGAGTTACTAGTACGAGAAGCGTGAATTAATTAATGAACACCTTTGGTCTTTCTTATTTTAGGTTACAATTTATATTTATTTAAAATAAAATCTTAAAAAGGCTTTTAAATATATGAATGTATATTTTTTATTATAAATAGTAAATAGTAAAATTCTTCGCAAAACCCTAGCCCATCCAATAATTGTAAGTGTAAATTTTTTCCAATTTCCCTTTGAGATCTGTTAAGTGCGATAAAAGAAAATTCCATGACATGTTTTCTGCCATGCATAAATTTATATTGAATTGTCTAGATCAAAGCGAAAGATGCGGGTTGTTTAGGAAAAATATGAATAGTGGAAACTGAGAGGAAAAGGTGGGACTTTCTTTAGTGGATTTAAAGTTGTAGCAGTTAACATTTTTATGGGCAGCAGCAAAGTCAATTAAATAGAGAACACAGTCGAAAATCAACAAGCTGTGGTGGAAATTACGATTTTTTCCTCTTTTTCGGAGAGGAAAACTCACTCAAGCGTTGAGTTTCCACTGTCTCACTCACACTCACATTGATGCACTCATTCAACAATGGCGGCCTCACCGGTTAACTGTCAGTTTGCTCTCTCGCTCTTGTGGGTGTGGCTTCCGTCAATGGTTCCATTTCCGTTTCGTTCCTATGGCCGCTTACCGCTTCGACTGAGTAAATTAAAATTTTGTGTAGTTTATTATTAAATGAAGCGCATTTTTGTATTTGTATGTGGACCGTCTGTCTGTCTGTCTTTCTGTCCTTGTGCCAGTGTGTGTGTGTACGCATTGTGAGCAACAGCGGCGTTTTTATATAGATAAACATAAAATAAATCGTGGGCCGTCGGTGGGTTAACAGTCCCCCCAGACTGCGGCATAAGGCACATAATAATATTAAAATGTTAATTAGCGTATTAATTCAGTTCGGCGTTGAAAGAACAGGAAGGGGATATTAAATTGTATTTTTAGAGATATTTATTACGTATACGTAATAAAATTAATTACCCCAGAAATAAGATTGTTTCTTTAAAAAATGATTACCTAAGGGGTATTCTGCTAAAAATAAGCAATAATGTGATTAAAACTACAATAGACTGCCTCTCGAGGTATTAATTACAAAATATGTATGACAACAATTGAAAATTAAGTTTGATTTTTTATCGGTAATATACAGAGCTCCTTTAAAAAAATATTTAACACATTTCCTGTAAACCATTACCAATCTTATTTATTACCAAATTCCTCTTAACTAACAGCTCTTAATATTTAATAACCAATTTATACTCGCCACATTTCAATTTCCCCTTTTACATTTATTACTCTCATTTATTGCCAGCACAATTTTTAATTATTTAAATGAATAAAGCCAAACGAAAAAAAAGCAGCAGCAGAGCCCGTTCTCAATATTTATAGCTTTTTAAACAAATAAACAGAGTTCGCAGTTCGCTGGCAAAAAGGCCACCCACAAAATCCGAGGAAAAGCAGGCGAAACTCACGGAAAAACCCATGAAAATGCACTCAGCCCCAGAGCGAGAGGGTGGGGAACGAGGGCGAGAAAGAGACAGCCAGTGCCGGGATCAGTGGCGTTTCAGTCCCAGGCTCCAATCCGAATCCGAAATAGTTGATTTTAATGATGTACATAATAAAATTCCCATTCGTTTTGTGCCAATGCCACCGTTCCCCGGCTGCATTCCGGTTAGCGGAACACTCTGGTGGCTAGAGAGTGAGAGAGCGATGCCCTGATTTACTCACCAGAGAGTGCGAGCAGGTTGGTCGCACATCCAGCCATCTCGCTTGCACTCGCCCAACCAGCGATGCTGCGAGGGGTTGAAACGAGATTGAAACGATGACCAGATTGTGCGACTGAGTCAATTTCGAAATCAGTTGCCTGCTTGGCCAGTCAGTCGAAATTTCCTCGTAGGCCTAAACACACGCGGGTCTTCAAGCCGACTTTTCCGGCGCTTTTCCAGAGGGAAATACCAAAACGAGAATCTGATCGGTGGATTTAAAAAGTGTGATTTTTCAAAAGAAACCTTAGAGTTACGAACTGAACGGGAAGAGTTATCGGAAATCGTTTTCGGAAAGTGATCTTACTTATATAAAAAAAGTTAAAAAAATAACGTGATTTTGGAAAGTTATCTAAAGTCTATAAGCTTTAACTTTCATGACTTACAAGTGCCAATGAAGACCTCTAGGAATCAATATGGAAAAATGACAGAACTGAAAACCTAATCTCAAGCTGCAAAGGATACTATGCAGATTGGATAATCTGAAAATAAATCAGTAACAACAAAACTCTGCAAACACCTTAAGATCTTTTAAGAAGAGTTTGGTGATTGTAAATAAGAAGTCTAGATCTAAAAGTGATCTATAAACCAGTTATAAAATCTATTAAGAAAACAGAAAGACTCCGGGGGATTAAAAAGAAATCGAAGGAAGGAAGCTGGATTTAATTCTATGAACAATATATACAAAACTAATATTAATCATAATAAATCCCCAAAATATTGAAAAGATAATAACTTAGGGAATGATTGAATATAAATATTGATCTGCAAACTATTTAATCTTCTTCTTGGCTGGATTAACGCCTTGAGAAAACTGAAGAATTAAGATATATACGGATTATACCCTTACCGATCCCAAGCTGGGTAGTCCATTCCTGAACACCACGCCGGCGGGTGGCAGCAGCAATCCCTCGCCCTCGCCCACGTCCACGCCTCCAGCGGCCTCTTTGGACGCCAAGGTGGCGGCCAAGCAGCTGGCCCAGAGCTTCCAGCTGTCCGCCAACTCGGCCTTTAACTTGGCCCTGCCGCCGAGCTTCTACAGACAGCAGTTACCGCAGCTTCAGCAGCAGATCCAGCTGCCGCAGCAGCTCCAGCTTCCGCAGCTTCAGCAGCAGCTCCAACAACAGCTCCCGGAGTGCCTGGACTATAGCCACGACACGCCGGAGATGGACCTAATCAATCCGTATATGAGGCACCACAGCTTCGCGGCCGCCGCCCAGGGGAGTCCCCCGTCGGCGGCCCAGCGTCACCATTTGGCGGCGGCCATGAGCAACGGATTCGCCGATGTCCATGCCCACGCGATGGCGGCGGCGGACTATCAGCAGCAGCTGGCCGACTATCACAGTGCCGCCGCCGCTGCGGCCGTTTATGCCAATAATAATAATAACAATAACAATAATAACAATAACAATAGTAGCAACAACAATAACAGCAGTCCGCTGATGCTGCTGAAGGCGGCCCACGGCAAGGACTCGGACTCCCCGTCCACGACGCCACCGCCGCTCGCCTCCTCCCGTCTCCACTCCGACTCCTCGCCATCGCCGCGCTACGAGCACAACTCCAGTCCCGGTGTGGACAGTGCCAAGTCGTATGCGTTGAGCCAGAGGAGCAGCGGCGGGGAGGATCCTGGCCAGAACAGCGAGTCGGCCAGTCCGCCGCCTCAGGCGACGGGTGACTTTAGTCCCGAGAATCTCAGCAGCCAGCGGGCCAAGTTCCAGCACCATCACGGCGTCAATCCGCTGGCCCAGCACCACAATCCCGGACACCACCACCTCCACCTCAGCAGCAACAATAACAACAACAACAACAGCAGCAGCAGCATGGATCACAAGCTGCCACTGAGCTTCCTGGGTCCTCCGCTGGCAGCTCTTCACTCGATGACCACGGAAATGAAGGGCGGCCAGGGTGTCGGCGGTGTGGGTGGGTCGGGCAATGGTCTGTCCTACGGCCACAGTCCCAACTCCCATCTAATCAGCGATCGGGGATCGGGCGGCAGCTCCTCGTCTTCCTCGACCACGGCCACCACCACGAATAGCCAGGGCGCTGCCAATCCGCATGGCATCGACACGATCCTGTCCAAACCGCCGCCGGTCACGTCGGCGGGTCTAAGTGCTTTAACGGGAGGTGAGTGATGGCTCTTAAATATTATAATTTAGTGATTTATTTTGCCCTTTAAACATCAGTTTAGGAGACTAAGAAATTGAATATTTTTAATAAAAATAATCATTTAACGGCATAGGTTTTCTAAGCCCTATAAGATAATGTTCTTTCAAAATTTAAGAAATATTTTTAATTTATCGACAAATTTAAAATCCTATATTATTTATATAATTTTTTAACTAACTTTTGCATTTATTTTCTTTTTGATAAACAATTATGTTCAAAGACAAATAATTTTGAACCTTTTACCAAGCAAATTAATACAATATTTAATTTATGAAAAGGTGCTCTTGAGAAAACCGTGTTTAAAATAATACAAATAATATTTAATGATGAAAACACCTTCCCAAAAAAGCCATTAAAAAGACTGATTAATTTCTCAAGTATTACAATACCTTTATAAATTATATAATCCTATAAAGTTACGTGTATTCCGTGTGTAAGGATCTGTTAATCCCTAACAAAAGTAAGCTCGATGACCATCCCCAAAACCCCCATACAATTAGCTCCCATAAACCCCAATTCAATTCGCCAAATCGTTATGCAACATTAAAAAAATATATGTATATATACATATTATATACGAATCAATAGATAGCACACACACACAATCCAGATAAAAAAAGTAACGCGAAATATTTTAAATGCTTCAAAAACTCGTTTCGCAAAGCAAACAAAAAAAAAATAAATAAAAGAGATACCCCGCCGAACAAAAACGAGAAAAATGTGTGTATTTTGTTTACGAATCCGGTTTGGCATGATTCCATATGATTCAATAAAGGCAATTCCAATTCCGATTCCCCAACAGCCAACTGCCAACCCATCAGCCGCCCCTCCTGCCGCCCGGTCATTACGCTCCCCCGAAAAAAAAAAAACCCTTTTACCTAATCAGGGCAATTTCAGATATTGGGCACAGCGGTTTCAATTGCAAAATTACCACAAAACGTAATGAGATACGCGTTTTAACGTTAAATGTTGCAGCAATTAGTTGTCAAATTGTTTGTAATTAAATCAAAATGACACACGAAAAACGTGGGCAATATACGGAGTCTGATTGTTGTGTCGTTTCACTAAAATGATTTTGTTTTTTCTGCCTCTCGGTCTCCGGTCTCCGGATTTTTCGACAGTTAAATGTGGACCAATTGTGAGCCATGACAAAAGAGGGGGGCGACAGGGTGCTGACAATTTGCCATAACATTTTTAATTATTTTTAACGAGGGCGTTTATGTGATTTGATTCGTCAATTTTCTCAAACGCTTTTCGGTCACCAAAAATGTTTCTCATTCTTTTGATGACAAATTATTTAATGGCCTTTAATTAATTCGAACAGAAATCCGCATTGTGTGTGTTTAAGTTCAGCATGAGTGGGCAGAAAATTTGGCCAGCTGAGAACAAATTGAGCGAAAATCTCATGAAAGGGAAACACAAACTTTTTAGAGGATTAGTTAATGGCTTCATAGTGATTATATAACCGATCATGAAGGGGGAGAACTTATGGTGACAATAATAGTTGATAGAGTCTTTGCGATTCTCTTGGAGTATTTTATTTGTAATTTTCATATAATTTTATTAGATCTTATAGGAGGTAGGAGACCTGACTAATACTTTAAGAAAGTATTATTTAATATCAAGAGCAAAAAATAATTAGTCTTATCTTATTGTTTATGAACATTTGACTTCTGTATCTTCTACCCATTGATCTTTTGACTAATTGTTTGATTTTCTCCTCCATTTATCCCATACAGCTGGCATTCCCCGCTTCTCTATTGCCGCCGCCGCAGCGGGCATGGCCCAGTATCTGTCACAGAGCCAAGGGGCGCCCCTCAAGACCCATGCCGGCCACATTGTGGATCGCACGCACCTGTACTGGCCGGGATTGCAGGGACTGGTGGCCAATCCAATCGCGTGGCGCGAGCGACTCTCCAATACAAGTGAGTAGCAGGGGGAATTAAATATGTACATTGAGAAAAAAAGATATTAGGAAAATCTATAACAAGAAGGGAATACAACAAGTAAATTTCAATCAAAATTTCATTTCATTTGTTTTATATTCGATTTGAATTGAAAAGAAAAGGAATAATAAACGAGTCTTAGGTACACATTGATTTTATTAAAATTTAAATATTTTACACTTTTAAATGAATATTTTTCTATTGAATACTAGTGTTTATTATGCTTTCTATTTTATTTAATGATTTTTATAATTGATTCCCATGTGAGCAAAGGAAAATCGATTAAGAATATACTTGACTTAACTATGTTAAGTACTTTGTATGCTGATATTCTTTTCTGTGTAAATATTTACAAAGAAATGGTTAATTTGCGATTGATCATCGATCGATCGGAAATCGAATGCAATCAGAAAGCGTTGAATCGAGCGCGTAATTTGGTTACGATTGTCAGCAGCCGTCGCCACGCCACGCCTCGTTGCGATTCGGACTTCCTGCTCAGGGGGGGATTTGGAATGGGTGTCGAATGGGGATCGGGAACCGTTAACAAAGCGCAGCGAATGCCCAACTAATGATCACGGGCCTGATCTCAAGTGATTACCAATATGGCACACAACGGGGGCAGGCTGCAGGCAGGCATTGTCCGACTCATTAATAAGTGTTGAGGAATCACTTTAACACGATCAGCGAGGGTTTTCGGAGAGCTCTCTCGCGGAATGATGACTCCACACAAAAGTCGATAATGATGGCACCACACCACATATGAAAAATTAATTTACTACTGGACCCGGCTGCCCCCCGATTTCTGATTTCTGATCTGGTTACTTCATTATTACATCTATTTATAGGCGAGAGAGCGCTAAGCTCATTAAGTAATGTGCCACCAGCTTGGAACTCGTTTTCTTTTTTCTATTTATTTATTTGTTTAAAGGGGAGCGAGCAGGGCTCCCCGTCGGATGGTCATTATCGCCTTCTGGTTCGCATTGGCAATTGATTTGATTTAGTGCTGTGGGCTACTGCTGCTGTTTGCCTTTTAATTGCGGCCATGACTCGGCAGAAAGGTCGTCATCTTGGCCCCAAACTCGGAAATCGTTCACAATTTTCTCGCATTCAAGAGATCGTCGAAGTGAGAGAGAGAGATACGAGGAGATCCATGGCACAGAGTCCGTGTTTATGTTTATCTTGTGTTCGATTTGATTTCTGAAGTGTGTCGTTAGGTGCCGTGGAATTTTCACGCTTTTTGGTAGCTACGTGGCCAACATTAAGCAAATATTGATTTAATTGATTTGCTAAACAGAGCAGCGACCAGGTTGGATGGATACTTTAAGGTGGAAAATAAGGAGACACAGAAAGTGAGGGAGTCTGGAAGATAGGAACAAGTTCTCTGGTATATATTTAAGAATATTTACAAAATAAACAAAAGGAGTAGTAGGAGAACAAGCTTTAAGTCTCAAGATAAATATATGAACCTTCATAGTACACACAAATTAGTGCCCAAACTTAGTTTTTAATAAGAGAATCCTTAAAGCCTTGTCTTAAATCCTGAACTTTCCATCGCCCCATAAAAATCAATACCTTTATGTATTCAAGATTCCCGGCCGTGGGGATAGCAAGCCATAAAAATAAAATTGAATTTGAAAAACATGTTTCAATTGTCATGTTTGCCACCGGCTCATTGTTTCCACATCATTTCTGTTTTGGTTAACTTTGGCCACGTAAAACATTCTCGCCTTTCCCTATTTACATAAACATCTATTCCTCTTCCTATCCCATATATATATAAATATTTTTTATTTATTTGTGTATATCCGTATTTATGGCTGCAAAGATGCGACAGCTGTTGGGTCCAGACGGAAAGAAGTTTTGTTAGCTGTTAGCCGAAAGCGAAACGTTAAGGCAGACTGCCTGTACATATATATATTTGTATATATAATGTATATAGGAAGATAAGGGCAGACACAGACGCTGTGAGAATATGTTGCCACATTATTATCTGACGACGACGGGGTGGTTTGCTTTTGCTTTATTTTATTCAGCTTTTTTATGGTCCTGTTTCTTTTTCTATCCCGAAATGGAGCAACACATAGGTCTCTCTGGGTGGGTGTGTGTGCCTGTTTATATGCTTGTAGGCTGTCATGTTAACAAGGAAAAAGAAAGCTTTTCCAGCGTGTGCGCACAACCTACAAACACAAACACACACCGACTCCTTCTCCTTACAAACATGGCCGGATATTTGAATATTTGTATTTGTATGCCTGCCCTCGAAATTGTGCTCTTATTTTTTTGTCAACACATTTTATTTGTTATTAATAATGCAATTGCATTTGATTAGCTTTTTGCGGCATTATTTACTCTTTGATTAAGCCCCGGAATTTTTCATTTCATTTGGTTGCAATTGCACGGCTTACTTCCCACCTGTTTATTGTTATCGTTGCGATTATTTTGATCGTTTATTATCAATATTTGCCTGGCAATTCATTAATGGCAATTTATGGGCTTTCAATTTATGCAAGTTCATTGTGGAATTGCATTTATTATGATTGAAATGGATTAGGTTGGCTTACACAATGACTGAAATGGTTAGTTTGGCAACGTTAAAGCTTATCAGTGGTTATTAAAAATAAAGGTAGGTTAGTTATCGGTGTGTACATATGGCTTATTTATCAAATGGGTCAGCTTGAGCTATTTATGGTTAATATTAGTCATTGGGGCTATCAAAAACTATTGAGAAAATATATAGGGTATTAATAATATTTATAAATATTTAATAGGTAGTCCTTAAGATACCTTTTTTAAATAAAAATGCCTTAAAGGTATATTTTTAAGAGAGTTAGGTGCAGTTAAATTCTGTTAAACTTGATAAATATTTATCAGAAACTTCAAATTAAAATTTTCCGAATTTTCTGAATGTACCCAAACTTTCAGTTGTATATTCCTGTCACAATTTCTTACTACAACACGCCTCTCTTCCTTCCATACTGCTACTCCTACTGCTGCCTCCCTTTTTCCCTTTTATTCATTAAAAACAAAATTAAAATAAAGCGTGGCAACCGCATTCTGCTAATGAAATAATTAACTTAAACATAAAAAGTAAATACGGAACCAGAGGGAGGAGATGGCCCATAAAGCCAGAAAGAGAGCAACAGAAACCGCAGTCGGCGCTTGACACAATTCATTAAGCTTAATGAAGACAGCAGACAGAGACGGCACGAGCGCCTGTCTAGCTGTTGCGTTTAATTAAAATTCAAGTGGCATTTTCTGTGTCATCCCCTCTGGAATTTCCCTCGATCCCGGTGAAACTTGTGCTTTAAGCATATAATCGGGCATAAAACAGGCTATAAAACATTGCAAAAGGCTCGGGCCCGGACAGAGACAGCAACAGTGGCACTTAATGAGGCAGACCACCTGTATTCGCATATATATACCCCCTTACCTGGGGGTGTATAAAAAGGTGCGGACTATCCGCCCCACAGCCTGTGTGTGGAGTTTTACTGCTCAGCGACCAGATTGGCATTAAAATTTTACAAGATTGTTACATATATCAGAAGTGGCGGGCAATGTTGAAGGTCTGGTTTCAGGAGGAGCCTCTTTCTTCCACATTGATTTAGTGCAAGGACAAACATTTTAATTGGCTGCTTATTTCGCAAGCCTGTTGTAAAATTTTATCGGGCACTAAAACTATTTGTCTGGAGGCTGGCAAAGTTTGCTTATTAAAATTTAACTTTACCTTAATTTATTTTCGTCTAAAAAAAAGCCAAAAACTGCAAATAAATAAAAAAATAATTTAAGACTTCTTTATTACTTTGAAATTAATTTCAAAGTAGAAAGGACCATTTAATTTCTATAGACCTTAATTCCTTCCTATCTTCCTTACTTCCTAAGACGATTACTTTTCCATCAACGTTTGGTGTTAACGATTGTCTCGCTGGCTCGAAGGCCAGAAATACACCCATCCCTCAGAATGTTATAACGCCTTCCTTAATTTTCTTGCCATAACGCCCGATAATAAATGACATTTTAATATTTTCAATAAGGGAAACATTTACACAAAACAGCACACGCCCACCTTGACTTCAGTTACCACCCCCCGCTTTGAGGGAAGGACAAAAAAAAAATATTAATGCCGATAAAAATATTGGGTTTAGAAATGAAATAAATAAAGAAGAGGAAACCGATGGTCAAATACCCTTGATATTTACTAAAAATGTTTCCATATGCAGACATTAATCCAAAAGATAAAGCTTTAAGTGGTTAAATCAAATATATAAAATAGAAATTAAAAGCAAAAACAAGACTTCTTTAGGTTACAAATTATAAACCAATAAAAGTAAAGTGTTGAAGGATTTTTAAAACATTTGCATGATAACTAAAAGCATTAAAGTTGTTTTAAAGTCGAGTAAATAAGATTTTTTAATACTTCTTCTACATAGACTTTATGGTTATCAAAAGTATATATAAAAAAAACAACTCCGCTTTAAGTTAGGGTATAAAAAATATGACAAACGAAAAGAATTTGGCAGGAAAAAGTGCAAATGCAGCGATGCCAACAGGGTGACTTATGCGATTATAGACAACTGCCGCTGACTCGACCGCCGGAAAACCGGGGCGTTCGGAGTTCAGAGCGGGGCAGGGGGAAAAATCGCCCGCTGCCATTTCCATTTCATTGCATTGCCTTTGAGGGCCGTGACATGAGCAAATAAACGCTTCATATTTGTCGGTTATTTATGAGGGTCCTTGCAGGACGCAGCTGCCAACCGCCGAGCTGAGCGGGCAGCGAGGCAGCGCGAACGGGACAGATAGCTGTGCCGAAAGAGAATAAAAAAATTATCACTGCTACAATTTTTCTTGCAAGGGATTACGCTTGTTACATTGTGGATGGTGGACCGCCCTCCACCCCAGCCAAAGGGAGCTACCCTCGGACACATCCTAGCCCCCTTTATTGACAAGACTTGTTAAGCTCCAGAATTGTCTGCGAAAAGCGAAAAAATCCAAACAAAACAAAAAACAACGTATAAATTTAATGTCACACACATTTTTATTTGAAGCGGGCTTTTTGTTTTCATAATTCGAATATGGCCATCAAACTGGGCCAGAAGTAGCAGCTGAGAAATGGAAATGAAAAAGCTGGATATGTGAAAAAGCAATGACAATGTGATAGGGAATATACGGGATGGTTCTGGTTTTCACTTTAGGATTTTGGGATTTAAAAATTAAGAAAATTTAAAGACCTGAAAGGCGTAAGAAACTCATTTTGCTAAATTAATTTAATTATGTTAGATCTATTAACGTGGAACCTAAGAAAGTATGTTTCAGAAGGTATTTTTACAAGTCAATAGTTTCCCATAAGTTTCCTAAATTTTCTTACTTTTTATTTAAACAAAAAAAATATTAGAAAATTATAGTTTTAATTCCCTAGCTACTTTCTACATTATATTAAATATTCGGACTTCAGTCTTACATTTTTCACCTAAGAACTTCATTTACAATCCTTTTTTTCTACTAGAACCCACCTCACTCTCTCCCTGACCATTTTTCATAGTGCTGGGTTTAGTCGAAATAAAAAAAATAACCTTATCTATATGAAAGCTGTTGGAAATAACAATTTAAATTAATAATTCTGAGCAAATGGCACCAAAGTATCATAAAGGGACTCAAAGTTTCAGCCCCAGAGTTCGCACACACCACTCCACACACAGAATAGCTCCCTTTCTAACTTTTTTTGAGGACAACGGCTGTCTGTGGCTTTACCTTTTTGCCAGACCTCATTTGCCTTTCGGGTTGGGTTCTCTGCGTCTTGCATATTTAGTTAAATCATTTCACATAATTAGGGATCATTTAATAATGGGGTGACATTAATTGAAAGCACACACAAACCACCACCACCGCCCACCAGTCGACCAGCAGCCACCCCCTTACATATCCCATTCCCACGGCTACCGTTTAATTTTATGACCGCCCTCCGCCCATGTCCACTTGACTGACTTTACGAGCCAAACGGGGCACGTAGCTCCCCCTGAATAATACCCCTCTGGAGGAGTGGGCGTGGTCTCTCTTTGGCCCACTTGCCTCGCTTTTATTGGCCTCTCGCCGTTGTCGTCGTCGTCGTCGCTTTGGCTAATTGATTTTAATGAAGGCTCCCGACGACGACGACGACCCTCGGCGGGAAAGTTTTTGGTCCTCGTCCTGCTTGTCGTCCTCCCATAAATTGCTGCGGTCAATTTCGGTTTGTTAATTGGGCAGACGTGGGTATAAGGATTTTTTTTATTTTGTGCATATATTTTGTAATTAATTAATTAGTGTGCAATTATTATTTGACTGGGAAAATAATATTTGCAAGAAGAAAAGAGCGTACAACTAATAGTTAACTTGATATTCTGCAATAGTTTAGGGGAGGGAAAATTCTCTCATTTTAATGTCTTATTTCCTGTCTAAAATTAATAAAACAATATACAAAAACCAATTTAAATTCAAGAAAATGTAAAGGTATATTTTTCACTGGCCTCTAAAAATCATTTCATATTAGTTGACAACCCCTAAACACCTTTTCCATCGTCCCATTGTCCCAAAAGTTTCTTCTTCTCAAATTAGCAGCTGTCGCCTCGTAAACAATTAATAAATGTCAGGAAAACTTTTCTGCCGCAACAAGGAAACCGATTTGCAACCACCCCCAGGATGCGCCATCAACTTTGTCCACATCTTTACGGCGCGACATTATTTAACAATTCATAATTACATTAATTTTTTGGGTGGAGAGACCATAAAGTCTACATTTTGGAGAAATGCTTGTAAACAAGGTACTCAAAGTGTTTCAATTGTTGAAATATGAAAAGTTTTTGGGGCATTGGAGATATGGAAGGTGAGAGGAAGGTACATAATGGTTAATTAAAAGGAAATTTAAAGGAAGAACATGATCAGAATCCTATAAATTACATGCTAAATTTTCATAGTAGATTTTAATTGTATTTTTACTATCATTTTAAAGTAGAATATACGTGACTTTCTTATAAAAAAAAATAATATATATGCTCCTTCAGTCAAAGAGAACTCTATAAAAATGTAATATTTATCACAAATTCTATTTATATTAAATGAAATATTTATTTTTATAATTTTTAGTGTCCGCCAATCTGTCGCAATCGCACCAGCACCATCCATCGAACGACAAGGATGGCAAGAAGAAACACACCCGCCCAACATTCAGTGGTCAGCAGATCTTCGCCCTGGAGAAGACATTCGAGCAAACCAAATATCTGGCCGGACCAGAGCGTGCCAAGCTCGCTTATGCCTTAGGAATGTCCGAGTCGCAGGTTAAGGTAAGCAAATAATACATACCCTGAAGCAGACTCCAAAAAAGAGACTCCTAAACGTTGGCAAATGCAAATTAAAAGCTCATAAAAATGGCGGATGAGGCAATCAACCCGAACCCAAACCAGATACGGCCGTGTACGGGGGAGCAAAAAATAAAAAAAAAAGAGAAACTGACTCCCAAAAAAGGTAGACAGGAGTAAAGACAAACTCCGCTTATTTTGCCCCTGACTTTTCTGACAAATTTGCATTTTTATTGAAAGGCAAATCTCGTGGATTTCAGCCTTACCCCGAAATACAAAATGGCGCCAATGGGTCTCGATGGTTCCCATTCCCCCACGACAGGACCTCGTCCCAAAGGCTTAGTGCAATGTGTTGGCGGAACACCGTTTTAAAGTTCCTTTTTTACCCACGCCACCATCTACGAAAAAAGAGGGAAATGTTATCAACAAATAAATCCTTTGTGTCGTCAAATTTGTTGTCATCAACTTTTGTTGTAATCCCGACCCGGGCAGACGCACGTGTCACTGTTTCCGTCCATGGTTTCCGTCGCGTGTGTCGTTCGGGATTGTGTATCTTCCACCGCGTATCCGTATCTGTTTCTGTATCTGAGCGGTGGTCTCCTTCACGCCGGACCCCTTAATTTTGAATTAGTTGTAAGCCGGGCAAGTTAATTGGCTTGCGGTGGGTTTTTAAAACGCAATAAGTCGGCGAGGAAAGAGTTTGAGAACCTAGTTAGTTAGTTAGTTAGTTAATTTAAATATTAAACTAGAAATACTTAAAGTATTTTATTTCTTAAAAATGCGCCCACATTATCTTAGCTCTGAAAGGTATTTATTTGTAAAATGCGTTTACCTTTAAATTTCACTTAAAAATACTTTTCCTTAAACAAAATCAAACTGAAAACCCTGTAATTACTCTTACTTCCTCGAAATCACTTGGACTATCATTGACCGTCCATCCTCAATCAGATTTCCTGATTAGAAGGACATGATTGCCTCATTTGGGCGAGACTTCCCCCTGAATTCAATTGCCCCCCAAAGAGGGAAATCCTTTTCACGCCACACAACTGGGCGCAATACGGGAGTGGAAAAGAAATCACGTTTATGATGAGGAAAAATGATTAATTGCCAAAGAATGAGGCACACAACACAGCGAGAAAGAGAGAACGAGAGATAGAAAAAGAGACAGCAACAGGGACAGGGATAGAGATAGATAGATGAACATTCAGGATTGATGGCTTGAGCTGCAGCTAAATATGCGTCATTTTGTGCTAAGGACTAAACAGGGAGCTGCAGGATGTAACCGGGGGAACCGGAGAATGCGCTGATGACGAGTACAAATGGACAGAGAGATGAATGGAAACTGCAGGATTTCGGGTTGAATTTCGGCTCTCAATTTTCCCCGCGCTTTTCTCTTGGCTTTCGTCTCGTCTCGTCTCGTCGCTCTGATAGACATGCCAAATGACTGCATGACTTTTGGGTGAGTGTAAATTAAATTCTGGACCCGGGATGGCACGGAATGGTACATCCATGATGGCCAGGACAGCACAAACAACGACAAGGACGGGGCATTCTGCCAGCTTCATACATATTCAATTAGTGTGCGTGTGTGTTGGGTGTGTTGCCCAGAAGCAGAGCCAGAGTCAGAGGCAGATGAAAAACAGCCATGACGATGATAGTATGCAAATTGACAAACAAAAAGGCACAAGCCGGACAACAGCCGCCCCCAAAAACCAAGCCAAATTATGACAGACAGACAAAATGCAAAGTGTCCGAGTGCACAGAGAAAAATTAAGGGGCTTTGAGTTTTGATCTAAATTATAGGAAGCATTTTTCCTTATCAAAAATACCTTTTTGATTAGAAAATTCAATAAAACTCAGGATTGAAACTTTAAAATACTTGAAATAATTTCTATTAACATTTGTTGGATCTTCCCCTAAGGTCCTGTATATATATTTGATTTCTCAAAAAAAAAACATATGGAATAATATCCTGTATTTATATTTGATTTCTCAAAAGAAAAACATATGGAATAATATTATCTTCTGTAAAACTTAAAGCAAAGAAACCCCTTTAACCTAATTTCCTCCAGTGCCTGCATATGAACGTGGGTGGTTGCCCGAATGATCTTGACAAGAATAATTGCGCTGTTATCATAATTAAAACCGTTTTTGGACACAGCCAGCGGACTCCTTTCGTCCTTCGTTTTAGCAATCATTTAATGCAAATGGTCGCCATTTTGTACGCTCTTATGAGAGGAGCCCCAATCCGATGGCGTTCCCCCGCCCGATCTCCCTTCCGCCGCCCAGTGAATTATAGCGTCTGTGGCCATTATTAATGACATCCCATGTGTGTGTGTGTGTGTGGTGTGTGGGTGAGGGCATCATAGTTAGAAGGAGGTCCGCTCCATGGGCAATAAAATTATTGCATGCTTTGTTGTTATAGCTTTTTCGTGATTTTTGACCGCTCTCAACTCTTGTTTTGCATAAATGTAATGGCATTTGGGGTCGGGTCCCCTGATTGTTCAGTCAATGTATGTAAACACTTTGGGATTGGGATTGTTTTGCAAATAGTACACGGTAGGTGGTTGGAAATAATGGCAGGGACATAGGAGTGCCAAAAGGAGAAGAGCCTGGGCTGCCATTATGTGTAATTGGCTCAAAGCAAAAGATAATTTGGGGGAATTAATTAAATGGGAGAGAGGAGCCAACATTGCTGGAAATTTTAATGGAATGAAATATATACAAGCTTGAGAGAGAGATTTTTAATAATATGATTTCTAAGACAAGGTAATGTGAAAAAAAAAAATTCTTCAAGTTATTAGTTACTTAATTCAGGCACTAAAATCATTACAAATTTCTAAAACAAGTTTACAATCAACTCGTTCTTTTTAAAAGCTAATCACACAATTAAATACAGAGATCGTATTTATAAATCGATTTAACTCTTCATGAAATCGACTTTGAAATGAGCTAAAACTGACAAATAAACACTTTTAAGTTTATTTGTAGCTTTTAGCATAAATGTTTCCCAAATTCAAACCAAATCAAGATTCTATTCAGCATTTCTAGGAACCCAGCCATATTCAGGCTGCCATAATAGAACATTTTGTAGGAATGTGGCTAAGTGACATCGGTCGTAGATGGAAACCAAATATTTTATTATGGCTAAAATGCCTCTTTATGATGAGACAAAGAGCGGCCGGCATAATTAGCACCAGAATAATGAAAGCTTATGGTGCTGCCAGATCGAACCGAACTCGAGGCGAACTGTCAGAAGTGACAGTTTGGCAATGACAAAGGCCGACGAAAAGTGACAGGCCGACAATGGGACCAGTTCATAAAAACTTATGACAGAAATTTGAAATAATCTCTAATTGATTTTCCTCGGCGGCCAACGAAGAATTCCATTGTCGCCGACTAATGGATTTGATTGTGTGTTAATGAATGGGGCTACGTTTGGAATTTACATATTGAAGACGACTTCTAGGGTTGCCCAACAATTAGTCAAATTAACCCAGGAAAAAAACCCAAAAGAAAAAAGAGGAACAGAAACAGAAATCAAATACATTTTTATGGCACGGCTGGAACCGTGAGTTGGCTTCAAGTTTATGGCTACAAAATACAAAATCAAATAAATCACAAACTCACATAAATACGGAAAACGAGCCCCTATAAGGAGGCGAGGGCGAGCCGGCTATTCGAATTCGAAAATTTACGAGCCAGAACTACAAAGCACACACACACAAATATAAATAAATAAAAAAACGCTGCGGACCAATAGGAGTAAAAAAAAAAAAAATAAACAGGAAAAAGGTGAACGAGGTAGGAGCCAACTTGTCAGGGTCGATGTTACCAAAAAGGCATTGGCCATGTTGTAAATTTTCATGACTTTTAAGTATCCCCCGCACAGGACGCGTAAACAAATAAATTTCCAATTTGCCCAAAGAGTCATATATTTCGACGCGCCGAGGGTTTTGGTTTTGACATCCCGTCCGTTCCTACGAAATTTACATAACACTTTTTATCCTTATCTGGGCTGCTGGTGCCCACCTGACGGATGGCCCAGGAAACACAGGGACTCTGAACTCCGACTCCAAACTCCTCTCCCGCTGTGGTGCCAAAATCGAATATGTTTTATAACATTTTCCCTTTTGTATAGCGTTCCCCGTTCTGGAGCTGGAGGATGTGCTCCTGATCCTGCCGCAATAAATAAATCCCAATACGAATTCGTACCGTAACGTGACCAAGTCAAATTGATTGCCACAATATTTGATTGACTTTGACATGTTGGCTGTCATAAATTGTGTTCTGTTTGGATCTGTTCCCTTGACCATCTCCTGAAACCGCCATTTGGCTATCAGTACCTGCCTGTACCTGAGACGAGGCGGCTTCTAAGTTCTCCAGCTGCTGCTCTTGGCCGTTTGTGTGGCCATAAACATTTGTGGCAAGCATTTGTGAAATTTCAGTCAAGGATTAGGAATGCTTAGATCACCCAAGGAAAAGGATTATAAACGAGAAAGAAAGCTAACTTCGGTAAACCGAAGTTTATATACCCTTGCAGTCAGCAATTGGATCATTGAAAATCGATCCATTTTAATTATGTAAAAAAAATGTCAAATTATGTAAATTTTGTAAATTTTACATTTTACATGTAGAATTTTACATTTTCATATAAATCGACCGATCCCTTCTATGGCAGCTATATGATATAGTTGTCCGATCTTAATGAAATTAAAACCGTAATTCTAGAACTATAAAAAACGACTATATCTCGAAATTTATAAAAATTCGTTGAAAAACAGAGAAATTAAAAATTTTTGTACATTAATTTCGCCATCATTCCTATGGCAGCTATAGGATATAGTGGTCCGATTTCGGCCGTTCCG